>PVIC010036553.1:0-18527 GCA_004025085.1 Thryonomys swinderianus
TGAACTACAAAGCGAGACCCTGTCTCAAAAAAGAAAAAAAAAAAAACATGTCTTCTTTATCCAGTCTCCAGTTGATGGGCATTTGGGTTGTTTCCAAGATTGGGCTATCACGAACTGAGCTGCTATGAACAGAGGTGTACATTTGTCTTTTCAATGTGATTTTTTAAATTCCTTTGGGTATATTCCTAGCAGGGGGATAGCAGGGTTGAATTTTTTTTTTTTTTTTTTTTGGTAGTAGCATTGTTTTGGAAGAGGGCCTCCAGGCCCAAGGTGAGTCTCAAATAAAAGCAGTACAGGAAAGGGCCAGAGATTTAGCTCAGTGGTTCCAGCACCTGCCTAGCAAGCACAAGGTCCTGAGTTTGATATCCAGTAACCACGTACAATACCGGGCATGGTGACTCACACCCACCAGCAATCATACCACATATCACAGTGCCGGGTGTGGTGACTCACGTCTGTAATCCCAGCACTCAGGAGGTAGAGGCAGGAGGATTGCTGAGTTCGAGGCCTGCCTGGGCTACATAGTGAGTTCAGGGCCAGCCTGAACTACACATAGAGACCCTGTCTCGATCAATCAATCAATAAAAGCAGTACAGGAAGAAGCACCAGAGAGAGTCACATAGCAATTTTGGAAGTAAGTGAGAGGGTGGAGTTTGGGAGTGAGGACCTCGATCATAAGAAGAACACGTGAGTCCTTAAAGTAATTGTGTGGGGAGTAAAGCACAGACAACAGGACAGAGGAGTGGAAGGTGGGTGCCTAACCATCCTTTCCACTGTGAGCACCGCTTTTCCACCTCTGCTTTCTCAGGAGCCTACTCACTAGTATTGTCCTTTCTCTTGCATTTCTAACTCTCTCTGCCTTCCTCCAGTTCTTTTTCTTTTTTTCTTTCTTTTTTTTTTTTTGAAACAAGGTCTTGCTTTGTAGTTCAGGGTGGCCCTCAGCTCACTATGTAGCCCGGGCAAGCCTGGAACTCAGCAATCCTCCTGTCTCTGCCTCCCAAGTGCTGGGATTACAGGCATAAGCCACCATGCTCGGCACTGTGGTGTGTGGTATTGTATATGGTTACCGGGACTAAACTCAAAACCTTGCACTTGCAAGGCAGGCGCTGGAACCACTGAGCTAAATCTCTGGCCCTCACTCCGGTTATTTTTATTTTTATTTTTGGAACTTGGACCCTGGGCCACTTCACTGTGCTGCATTCCTCACCCCTTTTTCTTTATTTTTCAAGACAGGATCTCAATAAGTTAGGGAGTTTCCAGCTGGATTCAGACTCAATTCTGCCTCAGCCTCTGCATGAGGGACTATGCGCAGCGCCAGACAGCCCGACAGGCTGCTGTTTCTACCTGCACCTGCTGCCAACCAGCTGAAATTTCAGACAGAAATCACAAGGCACCAAAGTGCAGTCCCATAGTAGTGCCACCAGCTGCTGTCAGAAATCATGGGCACCAGCAAGAGGCTTTATTGAACAGGACCTATGCTTCAATCCACGGAGCTGTCCATACCCTACAGGGTGCACTACAACAAATGTGTGGAGAATGTAGTTTCTATAGCCACAGCAGGCCCAAATTCCAGCCTTCTGATCCAAGCCCAGTGTGCATCCAACACTGCTGCTCAGTTGAAACCTGAGGCCCCTGCAGTCAGGGTGGATGCTCTAGGAGTGGTGTCAGGTGTTAGGACAGCCCCAGCCATCAGGTCCTGCTTCAGCAGGACATGAAGAGATTGACTGATAGTTGTTGCATCTGCAGAAAGGGTGGGTGTGAGGTGGGAAAATCCCCAGAAGGCCTGGCTGTGTTCCTCACAGTTTACTGGTGGCTGGAGAGGTCTGGTTCCAATGCTCTGGGGTCGGGCAGGGCGCCAGCTGACAGGCAAGCTGTACCTCCTGAGTTGGAACAGCCTAGAGAGGGGTTGCAGGTCCCCCTGGGAATGGCGGGAGCACACTGAGGAGAGCTGTGCTAGTGCCTGCTGAGGGGGATGGCAAGAGGAGGGCATGGCCGCCACACCTTTAGCGTCACAGGAGAAAGGTGCAGTGCTGCACTCTCCTCCTGCCTCGGCCCCTCGCTCTGCCCTCTCTCTGAACGCTGCCTGCGGTTGGCCAGACCTGCTTCATCTCCAAGGCCTGCTCTGCCCCAGGCTGCCTCGCGCTCCCTGTGCTCTTAGATGGCCCAGCTTTAGGCATCCTGCCCGTCCTTATTTGGTTGCCTCCTGCAGCCCACCGTGTGCTGGCCACGCTCTCTGAGATGGAATCTCCCTGTCTCTCCTCATTTAGTCTCTTCTACATCCCTTGGCAGGACCTCAGGGCTCCTCTACTTGCGCTTCACCCATTCCCTGCAGCGTGGTGATCCCTAGAACTGTGAACTGTGGGCACCGCCTGCCAGACCTGTCCACTGTGCTGAGCTCCGTCACTCCCTACCCTACATTCCAGAGCAGAACTCCTCCACCTCCTTCTCCCTCTCAGAACACCTCCTTCCTCGCAGCGCCTTGTTCTTCTGAGAGAGGACCTGTCCACCCAGCCACTCCAGCGTGGGCTAAGCACACCCTGGCTTTCTTGCCTCCCTTTAGCCCCTTAGTCCAGATTACCTCCTGACATGTCCCTTTCTCTCTGTGTCCCTTGGCCCTGTCTTTGTTGAAGCCTCACTTGCCTGGACAATATAGTTCTGAACTAGTTTCTCACCCTCCTCTCTTCAAATGGCCATGGTCAAGTTGACTTCTTAGCATTAACCTCAAAGCCCTTGAGAGTCCCTCCCTCAGCTCCTGGAGTCCAGGCAGGTGAACCCCTCAGGGAGACCCTCTCCCATCCCTCTGCACTCTCTCATGTGTTGGTCTTTCCAGTACCCGGGCTGGAGCAGTCTTTCTGGGAGGGCTTTCGGACTTTCTCTGTCTGCCATATTGCGGGCTTGGAGCTTGCTCCTCTCCATCCCCTATTAGCTAGCATCATAAAACCTCCAGTATTCCCTACCCTTTTTCCCCAGAGACACAGACTATTAATACTACCACCAGTGCTTAGTGGTGATAAGGGCCAATAGTAGAAACTACTAATAGAATTAATAGTATCTTTTAATTGGTACTTAGATACTGTTTTAAACACTTGATGTGCATTATCTCACTCAGCAAGGAAGTCTGAGTTTAGGATTTCTCGTTCCCATATTAGAGATGAGGAAGTCAAGGCTTAATGCTCCAAATTTCTCATGAAGAACTGTGAGCCAGCCTTGGTGAGCCAGCCTTTGAGCACTGCTGAGTTCCAAATTCCTGAAGTCCACACTGTGTATGTGAAACAGTTGGTTCCCACCTTGTGTTTATAGCCATCCGAGTGAATGAACATGAGGCACATGTGGACAAAGCGTCAGTGCCTGAACACACCGTTATGTGCTGGAGTGGCTGGCAGGGAAGGGCAGAAGGGCACAGGCACAAGAGCTTCATCATGAGCAGACAGGAGGGTGAAAGGTAGGGTTGGCAGCTCTGGAGGCAGGAGGCGCCATCTTTTCACAGGCTGACTAGAATAGCTGGGGATGATAAGAGGATTTGGAGCCATCAGCCCCCACTGTTGAGTTGTGCTAGCCCACGTGGCCTGACCTCCAGGCATCAGTGCCCAGCCCATGCCTTCCCCACACACAGAACAGGGCAGGCCACAGGTCTTGCCCAGTCTGGAGCCACCTGAGAGGACTGGCAGACAGGGAGCTGCTGGAAGCACGCAGGGCACAAAGCCTAGGAATGCTGGGGGAGAGGAGGAAAACCCACAGCGCGCCTGTGCCCAGGCCTCTGGCAGCTGAATGAGACCTGGGCTCTGGGCCTAATGAGCTGCTCCACAGGCTCAGCTCTTCATGTGACTCCCGAAAAGCATTAGTCAGAGGGTGTGGGCAGGTGTGGAGCATGAGGCAGTCTGGTCCGGGCAGCCTGCTCCCTGGTCCAGTAAACTAAACTGTGCTGTGACCACCTCTTCTCTGGATGAAGGGAGGGGTGTGACCTGGGAGGGACACTAAGACAGGTGTGGACTCCTGCCAGACCCATGAGGCAGGATGGCTTCGGGGTAGAGTGCTGGCTCCAGAGCTTCTTGAGGCTCAGGGAGACTTAGAGGCTGGTTCTGGCCTGCCATGGTGTGCCCCTGAGAAAGTTCCAATTTCCTGATCTGAAATCAGAGCCACGATGTCTGGGAGGCCCAGTCTGAGAGGAGTAGCAGGCTCCGAACAAGGCCCCCAGGAAGCCAGCACAGACAGGTCCAGGTTGTCCTCTGCCCCTCCCTCTTCTCAGCCCCAAAGAGAGAAGGGGTCAAGGTGATCAGAGGGCCTCTGCATGCAGCTGTGCTTACCTTGAGCCAGGCTCTTCGGAGTCCGCCCTCTCCTCTGACCATCACAACGACCCTGCAAGCAGCACCGCTGTAGGCCCAGGCTTCGGCCTCCTCATGAGGTCATGAGGCTGAGGTCCTGGGCCCCAAGCTTTGCGCCTCAGCCCAAACCAGTGGCCCCAAGCTCTGTGCTGGAATGTGTCCAGCACCCATCAGAAAGAAAGCCTGGGTGGTTATGAGATCGGCCTTCAGAAGATGCCCTTGGGGGAGCTGCACAATAGACAGACCCAGGCTGCATATGCCATCCTCAGCAAGGTCCCACAGGCACTGTCCCAAGGCAACAGCAACCCCCAGTCTTGGATCTCTCAAAATGCCCTATCCTGTGATCCCCCAGGACTTCAGGGTGAAGTCTGTTAGGAGCAATCCTATATGATTTTGGGAAAAATAACTTCATAATTAAAACTATGACTATGCCTGGCTTTCCTGGCTATAGGCCAGCTGTGCCAGGTCGGGACATAGCTGTTACCACCTCCTATAACAACGAAGACACCAGCAGTCTGACATGCCATGATGCTCCAGGGCAGAGCTATAGCAGCTAAAGACACCATAGGATCCTCATTGTCGTAGGATGCACCAAACCCTTTGCCCTCTGAGTGACCTGTCATGTTAGTCCTGATGTCCAGCACATGTGCTCGCTTCGGCAGCACATATACTGATGTCCAGCACTGCTGCCCTCTGAGACACCTGTTTCATGCTGGCCTCTGAGTGATCTGTGGCATTGCTTGCTTCCGATGTACTGAATAAAAGGTGTGGCAAACTCAGGTCTCCCATCTTTGCTGCTCAGAGCAGCAGATCAGGCCCAAGCTCAGCTTCTTCTCTAAGCTTCATTTCTGCCTACTTATTGTTTCATTTTGTGCTTTTGGACTCACAGGAGAGTAGAACTTACTGCAGAGTTCTAGTTACACCCCTTCCCTGTTCCCTGCAGAACCCCTGACTGCTAAACAGTGCAGACAATGTGCAGGCCAGTGAGGGAACTCTGGATGGCCTCCTGGACACAAGGTGGCCTCCAGTCTACTGAGCAGTGGGTCTGACACAGCAGCAAGGACCCCACTGATGTTAATCATGAGAAGCTCAGAACTGACATTAAGGGGGCTGACAAAGATTCTGAAGAAGCAGAGATCAGGAGGTACATGAAGAATGCTCGGAGAGCCACACACCATGTGTATGACTTGGAGGCCGTTGATATCTTTCAGACAGCATGGAAAGGGGGAGCCAGAGCTATAGGCCCTGCAAGCAGCTACACAGCTGAAAGTGGCTGTGGCACAGGTCCCAGACCACTGATTTTGCTGGGGTCCTGTCTCAGGACCTTCAGGTAGCCTCACCTGAAGGGCATGTGACTGACTTCATGTTGGGAAAGGCACCCATTTTGCTGACATGGTCTCCATGAGCTCCAACTACTGCCACAAGTTTTAGGGAGATATGATAGGCCTAATCCCAGTGGGAGAAGTTGCCCTTGGAAACATGTATAAACTGAAGCCTGCTTTGCCCATCAGCAAGTTACCCAAGGGCAAGAATACCTTCAAAGGGATGGGAAAAATGGCCCCAGACCTCTTAGCTAGTATCACTCTGCAGAAGGTTGAGGTTCCCTGGACACCAGGATCTCCTTAGGTGTTAATGACACCTGCCTGCTAAACAGTGAGTCTATCATCCATGAATCTACTCATGTAAATCTGAAGTATCTGCTGTAACCAAAGTTCAACTGTAAGATGTCTGTGGTAAGCTGCAAGGCCTCCCTGCAAGGCAGCCCGCACCTGGTGCCTTCAGCCAGAGTCTGCATGGAGCTGGGTGCTAACAGCCATAGCCTTACTCAGTCTCAGTAGAGAGGATTTTATGTGAACAGACTAAAAGGTTCTTCCCAGTTTTACAGATCCTTGGTTTGTGTTGCAGTTTGTGGTGGGGGAGATTGTTTTGGGGTTTTATTCTGGAAAACATAGCTGACAACTGAGGAAAAGTCAGGGAGAGGATTTTGCTGCTTTGTTTGCCTAGATGAGTCCTATAGAAAAGTCAAGCCATAGCCGGGCGTGGTGGCTTATGCCTATAATCCCAGCACTCGGGAGGCAGAGACAGGAGGATTGCTGAGTTCGAAGCTTGCCTGGGCCACATAGTGAGCTCAGGGCCAGCCTGAACTACAAAGCGAGACCCTGTCTCAAAAAAAAAGAAAAGTCAAGCCATGTTATAGCATCTGCCTTACTGGTTTCCCCAGGGAAGGAACAATGTTCTTCCACCCTTTTCTAAGTGTTTGTTTTTAGTTTTTTTTTGTTTTGTTTTGTTTTTTTACTTTTTGGAGACAGGGTCTCACTTTGTAGTTCAGGCTGGCCCTGAGCTCACTATGGTGCCCAGGCAAGCCGCCGCGAACTCAGCAATCCTCCTGTCTCTGCCTCCCGAGTGCTGGGATTACAGGCATGAGCCACCACGCCCGGCATTGTGGTATTCGGTGTTGATTGTTAGTGGGCGTGTCTCCACGCCCAGCATTATATGTGGTTACCGGGGATCGAACTCAGGACCTTGCGCTAGCGAGGCAGGCGCCAGAACCTCTGAGCTAACCCTCCGGCCCTGTTTTTAGTTTTCATTTTAGTAAAATGTTAAGCATTTATTTTGAGCTAAAAATAAAAACTAATCTCATACTAAAAAACATTATTTAAACATTTGCTGTATTTTTTTTATCATACTTTGTGTTTACAGGGAAAATTTATCAATTTATAATGACAACTTTTTAAAAAACAATGAAAGGAAGAAAGGGACCACAAAGATGTATTATAAAATGTTAGCAGAAGGGTTGGGGATTTAGCTCAGTGGTGTTGCCACCTGCTTTGCAAGTCCAAGGCTGTGAGTTTGATCTCCAGTACAAAAAAAAAAGTTAGCAGAAGCTGGGCATGATGGCACATAGTGTTTGTAATTCCAACTACTTCAAAACTTGAGTCAAGAGAGTCACAAATTTGAGGCCAGCCTTGGCAACTTTGCAAGACTCTGCCTACAAAATTTAAAAAACAATTTTTTTTTTGAGGGCTGAGATACATGGCTCAGTTCTCCCCAGTGCATCCCCAGGACTGAGAGAGAGAGATAGCAGATTTGATCTGGGTGGGAAAACCTAATTTCAAATTATTAAAAATGAGCACAAATCTTGATAACCATAAGAAAAACAGTAAAAAAGAGTGGATCCCTCTGTCCTGAAAATAACAATATAGGAGGTGACAGATTGGGTGTGCAGGGAAGAATGCAGGGTACAGGCTCCTGGGAAGTACTTCCCAGGCCTCCTGGGGCCTGCATGAAGGGACCCAGGGTCCTATCTGTGGGGCAACAACCTGCCAAGAAGTGGGGTGCTCCCATGGAAGTCCTGCATGGGCCCCCACCAGAGGCTTGTTGTGACAGCAGCTTGGCTCCTTCATTCCAATGGGCAATAAGGACATGAAGATTTATCTTCGCTGAGGCCCCTCAGGGAACAAAGATGGGGCTCAAGGAGCCAGAAGGGTCCAGCCACACAGCTAGCAGCTGGCAATAGAACAGACTAGTAGCAGTGTCTGGCCAGTGCAGGAGCCATAATCACAGCACCAGGGATAAAGAGACCTCCATTGCTTCTTCGTTTATGCATAGGACAGAGGTGGAAGAGAACAGAGTGAGGAGGCTGGAGGGCACCAGGAAGGCAGGACCTGGCTCAGGATGCCACAGCTGCAGCCACGAAGATGTCCTTGCAGCCCTTGATCTCCTTGACCTCTCTGCTGCTGACCAGGACCTGCAGCTGGTGGGGCCCCGCCTTGCTGGGGTAGATGTCCACTCGAACTTGGACGGTGTCTCCGGACAACAGAGTCCCAAGACTGGAAGCCCAAAAGCACCTGTTAGAGTCTGAGGAGCGACAGGCAGCTTGGATGGGCACTTGGGGTCCCTGCGATGGGTGAGTACCTCCCACTCCACAGCACCACCCATCTCCCCCTCTTCTGAGGAGGCCGAGAAAGTGGGGACACATGGCACAGTGCAGAGGCTCGGGGGGTCCCACAAGGACCAATGCAGAAGTGGATGGTGGCGTTACTTACTCTTCTACCAACTGCCCCTCGATGAGCCCACTTCCTTCCAGCACCATGGTGCAGCTGCTCAGGGCCACCGTCAGGGGGTTGGTGAGTGAGACGCACACCCTCAGGACCTGGCCCAGCACAGCTGTTTTGGGCACCTGTGTGGACAGAAGACACAAGTGCCTTGCATCTTCCTCCAGGCAGCAGCCTTCCTCCCTGCCATCAACCCCACTGCCCCCAGGACTGCAAGTCAGAGACAGGATGCTGCTGCTGCTGGGAGGGAAGGCTGTGAACAGAGACTCTGAGATTAGCACCCAGGCCGGCCTGTTTGGAAGTCCAGATATTCTGGGAAGCTACCATCAATCATGAGTACTTCCCTCCCCACCATGTCATTCCAGATGCCTAGCAGATTCCGCCTGAAAGACCAGAGTGGAAGGGTTAGAGCTGTGTAACGTTTGTGCTGGGTGAAGTGGCATCCTCAGAGAAATCCCAGCAACCATGATCAATGTGGAAGGGTTAGAGCTGTGTAACGTTTGTGCTGGGTGAAGTGGCATCCTCAGAGAAATCCCAGCAACCATGATCAATTAGTAGCATCTGGTGCAGGCACTGGAGAAGGCAGGAGTGTCACATGTGCCGCCGGGGTGTGTACCAGCAGAGCCCTCTCACCTCTCCCTCCACCAGCGAGGATACTGAGAGGCCAAGGCCCAGGGTACGTGAATGCCAGCACTAGGGCCTGAGCCAGAGCCTCTCATACTGCCATGTCCCCCCCTCCAAGCGAGATCTCTCAGAAGTACTCGGTGCTTCATCCTGAGGTCTGCGTCAACAGGCATCACAGCCTCAGCCTGTCCGGGGGAAGCAGGATTCTGTCCCATGAGCCTCTGGAGCCCGTGTGTCTAGTTTAGCCAGTGAGGGCTGTTGTGAGTCTCGAGCTGAACTACACACTGCCCTCTAGCGTAACTCTGGCTCCACCAGAGACTTGCCAGAAGGGAGAAGACACCCTGGCTGACCTAGACTTTAGAAGAAAGTGCCAAGTCTGGTTGAGGGTTTCAAAGCAGACTGGGTCAAAATGACTCCGGGACCCAGGAGAGTTACATGGCCGTCCCTAGGGCCCATACCAATGGGGACAACTTCCGGGCTACTCAGCATCTGCTGTGCTGCTCTGGGGCCCTGAGGCAAGCTGGGCTCTGGCTGGGTAGTGGGCACAGCCCTGCTACCCTTCCTTAGCACCCCCGGTAGGCTGTGGCCTCTCCAGGGGCCTTCATGCCCCATGCCGCATGGTAATCATCACTTGGTGTTAGGGCCAGGAGAGCGTCCTGTTCACTGCTGTCCCAAGACCTGCGCTGAGTGAGGTAGAGTCCCGTGCGCCCCGTCTCCATCCAGAGACCTACCTCAATAGATAAGTGGGGCGGCTCCAGACAGAGGTCTTTTAGGACCAGCATCAACCACCCTGTCTCTTCAACCTTAGCGATGCCAGACACGCGGACCAGCTTCTCATCAGTCAGTTTGTTTCTGTAGCTGGCATAGGGCAGCACGAGGGGCCAGTGTGAGTCTGTGCATAGACAAACACACTGGAGTTCAGAGAATGGGTCAGGGATGGAGGGAGGGAGAATACAGGGTAAGAGAAGAATAGGAATTTTCATGTATAGAAAGAAACACAGAGGAGAGAGTCAGATAGAAGCAGAGACAGACGGACAGAGGGATGGAGAGACTGACACTGTGCTTGACAGACTGCCTCCAGAGCTCACTGCTGTCCTGTTGATGAGATGGCAGCAGAGATGCCAGTGGGCACTTGACTGTCCATCAATAGCAACCCATGCCCACGCTGAGTATGTGCACTTACAGGGCCCACTCGCTCGGAACCCTGACCCAAGACCTCTCCCCTGGGAGCCTTCTCAGATCTGGGTCATGCGCACCTTTCCCAAAGTCCAGCTCCAGGTGCACCGTTTGCTTCCAGAGGGGTTCCCTGGCACTGCCCCCATGCAGCAGGGCCTGGGCGCAGAGCCGCACCTCCAGTCTGAGGGGACCCCAGGGATAGGCACTGTCCTGCACCCTCCGGGCATGCAGGGTGAGGGGCAGGTCCTGGCCCCACATGGGAGCCCCAGCCAGGTGAAGCTGGAGCTGAACTGGCCGAGCCTGGGAGGCCCCAGAGCCCAGGAGACCCAGGAGGGGCGCATGGGCCCTATCCTGTTCCAGCATCCTCCGGGACGCCTTCATGAAAGTGGACCGCTCCTCTGGGGACCCTGGAAGAACAGTGACATAGGAAAGACACCAGTGAGGAGGAGGAGCAGGGCGCACAAAGGAAATGAGCCACCTGACTACCCATGTCCTTCTGAAGCCCAAGGAGTATGTGACTTGTGACTGCAGATATGGGCATGGGTGCTGCTTGCCCCTCCTACCCACCTACCCCCTTTATCCTTGCTCCTCGGCCCTTGATCTCCTGTGCTCAGGATGACACCAGCTTGCATCATAGAGCTGCCCAGAAAGGCTGGGTTATGTGTGTTGCTGAAATTTAGCACTCCACATTGCTCTTTGTCATCAAGGCTGCCACCTCCTCAGTGTCCCCATCACCACCACCATCTTCATCATCTGAGCCAGCAGTCTCTCTGGTACCCCAAACATCCTCTCTCCTAAAATGTTTAGGTTTTTTTCTTTTTCTTTCTTTCTTTTTTTTTTTTTTTGAGATAGGGTCTTGCTTTGTAGTTCAGGCTGGCCCTGAGCTCACTATGTACCCCCAGGCAAGCCTCCAATTCAGCAATCCTCCTGTCTCTGCCTCCCGAGTGCTGGGATTACAGGCGTGAGCCACCACACCCGGCACTGTGGTATGTGGTATTGATTGCTGGTGGGTGTGAGTCACTACACCCAGCATCATATATGGTTACCAGGGATCGAACTCAAGACCTTGCTTGAGGCAGGTGCCAGAAACACTGAGCTAAATCTCTGGCCCACGTTCAGGTTTTTTTTGTTGTTGTTGTTGTTTGTTTGTTTGTTTTTTTGAGACAGGGTCTCGCTTTGTAGTTCAGGCTGGCCCTGAGCTCACTATGTAGCCCAGGCAAGCTGCCACGAACTCAGCAATCCTCCTGTCTCTGCCTTCGGAGTGCTGGGATTACAGGTGTGAGCCACCACACCCGGCACTGTGGTATGTGGCATTGATGGCTGGTGGGCGTGAGTCACTACGCCCAGCATTGTATGTGGTTACGAGGATTAAACTCCAGGCCTTGTGCTTGCAAGGCAGGCACCGGAACCACTGAGCTAATCCTCTGGCCCACACGTTCAGGTTTTTAATAGACCACCATGTCTCACTTCTTGGGACTGCTTGGCACTGAGGCTTTTCTGGGGCAATCATTGTGCCCCAGGGCCCTGTCCTTCTGCGTTCTCTGCTCACTTATCCCTAAACCGCTCTGTTTTACAGACATGGAGGTGGAGGCAGGGAAGGCTAAGCTGCCTGGCCTCAGCTCCAGAGCATGGCAGAGGCTTGTCCACCCTCCCATGGGCCCTCAGGCCTCACTTCTTGAGTGCCCGTCACTCAACTACCACTGTGGACAGAGTCAGCTGTGTGACTATGGGAGGGTTACTGGGTAAAACAGGACCTCCAGTTAAGGAATTTCTAGCATAGAGTATGGCATGTAATATTGGAACATGTTTATACTAAAAACCACAGCCAGTTAAACCTGAATTGTAAAGAAACAGTAACTACCTTTCAGTATATTGCACACATCATTTGGGACACTGATGCAATATCTGCTTGTCTGGATCTATTTGGAACTGAAATTGAACCAAGCACCTTGCATTTTATTTGCAAGCCCACATGCCCCCCGAGTCTACATGTCAGGAGCTATCCCAAAGCCACCCCCCAGGCCTGGCCCGGGCACCTTCTGGGTACTTGTAGGAGTAGGTGATGTCTTGGCGCTGGTCCGACCCTACCATCTTGGTGCTGATAGCCTTCCCAATGGAGCTGGTGTCGTGGGCCAGGACTTCCTGGGCCTCGCCACCGTCCAGGAGCCAAATGACCTCATCCGCATTCACCTCGGCGAACACAAAAGGGGTGTCATAGGCCAGGTGGACATCCCCTTCCCTGACAGCCTTCACAGAGGCAGGGCCGCAGCAGAACAACCCTGGGAGCAACAGGAGTTGGGGATGCCATGCTGATACATGGGCATGTGGATAGAGGTGCGGCAGTGCCCCTGACCTTTCCCTCGGGGTGTCCTCCAGCCTGCCAACCGCCGACCCACTCATTGACCCTCTGGCAGCCCGTGGCTGCTTGGGGTGAAGTGGGGCCACTCTATTCCCCTGGCCTGAGCCGGCCCTGCCTCTGTGGCCCTCACGCACCGCTGCTGGCTTGCTGGGGAGTGGGGTCCAGGACCTGCCACCCATTGTACCCTGGTGGGAGGTCCTTCCGGATCATCCAGCACTCGGTCCAGACATGGAAGTTCCTGCGGGAGGAAGGAGGCAGGACTCTTGTGCACGGAGGATCTGCAAGTACTGAGAGCTGCACATTCATCAGCATCTTTTTTTTTTTTTTTTTTTTTTTTTGCTTTTTGAGACAGGGTCTCGCTTTGTAGTTCAGGCTGGCCCTGAGCTCACTATGGTGCCCAGGCAAGCCGCCGCAAACTCAGCAATCCTCCTGTCTCTGCCTTCCGAGTGCTGGGATTACAGGCGTGAGCCACCACGTCCGGCATTGTGGTATGCGGCGTTTATTGTTGGTGGGCGTGTCTCCATGCCCAGCATTATATGTGGTTACCGGGGATCGAACTCAGGACCTTGCACTTGCAAGGCAGGCACCGGAACCACTGAGCTAACCCTCCGGCCCAATCATCAGCATCTTTTTTGGCACTTCTTTTTCTTTTACTGTTTATTAGAAAGTAATTTCAAGCTTACCATTGCGAGAATGCTACAAAGAACACCTATCTATCCAATTCATCTACTAGTAGCATTCTTTCTATTTTCTATTAATACAAATATAAGGTATAATAAAATATGGTGAGTGTTTAAAAATGATTACAGTAGGAGCCAGGGATTTAGCTCAGTGCTTCTGGAGTTTGCCTTGCAAGCGCAAGGTCCTGAGTTGGAACCCTGGTAACTACATACAATGCTGGGCGAGGTGACTCATGCCCACCAGCAATCAATACCACATACCACAGTGCCGGGCATGGTGGTTCATGCCTGTAATCCCAGCACTCGGGAGGCAGAGACAGGATTGCTGAGTTCCAGGCTTGCCTGGGCTACATAGTGAGCTCAGGGCCAGCCTGAACTACAAAGCGAGACCCTGTCTCAAAAAAAACAAAAAACCAGAACAAAATCATGATTACAGTGAATGACCCACTGCCATTAAGTCCTTTCACTTCAAACATATTTTTCTGATAGTTCTTTGCATTCTCTGAAGCAGTTCCAGAAGTCCTCTTTCATAAATGTCTGAATCAATCCAGTGTTTGAATCAATTCAAAACATTTACCTTTCATGGTCATTCTGCCTTTTGGAAGAGCTTTCCTGCCTGCAGACCAGCTATGACATATGCTGACCCAAGGACTTGACTCTTTATCTTTGCCTCTGGGAACAGCAAAGACCCCATTGGTCCCAGGTGCTGTGATGCTCCAGGGCAGAGCTACACTGGGGTCTTCACCTATGTAGTTCCTTATCTGATGCACCGAAATGACCGCCCTCTGAATGACCTATTACACTGCTGACTCCCAACTGTGTAAAGGTGTGGCAAACTCAGGTCTGCATCTTTTTTAGCCAGAGCAGCACAGATCAGCCCCAAGCTCAGCTTCTTCTCTAAATCTCAGTTGTCCTTAATTTTCCCAAACAGGATAGCCCCTCCCACCCCCACCTCCCCAGTCTAAGCAGCAGGTCAGCCTCTGGGTTTCGGGTTTTCTCTGAGCATCAGTGTAGATAACAGAGCCGGTGACCAGGTCACAGCTGCCTTCTGCCCTCAGCCAGAATGGAACAGAGATCTGCCAGGATGTGTCCTTACCACACTCTGTCTCGTTTCTGAGTCAGAAGCATCTCTGCATTTCGGTCATAGTAGGTGTCAATGGTCAAGTTCCCATCCGTGTTGTGTGCAGAACGGAAATTGGAAACAACGCGGGTTGGGACACCTAAGCACCTCATTACTGAAGAGAGGAAAGGAAGAGGCTCACAGTTTGCTTCGAGCAGAACCCTTTTCATGCATAATTTCCTTTCTGTCAGTCCTTTCTTTTTCTTTTTCACTACTGGGGATTGAAATCTAAGTCTTTACATTGAGCTACATCTTCAGCCCTTTTATTTTTTAATATTTTATTTTTAAATTTATTTATTTATTGAAACAAAGTCTCATGAAGTCACTAATTGCCCGGGCTGGGCTTTAACTTGTGATCTTCCTACCTTAGCCTCCAGAGTCTGAGGTTATAGGTGCCACCACACCCAGCTTCTATACTTAGTTTCTCTCTCTCTCTCTCTCTCTCTCTCTCCCCCTTTCTTCGGTACTGGGGGTCGACCTCAGGCCCTTGTGCATCCCAGGTTGGTGCAGTACCACTTGAGCTAAATCCCCAGCCCTATACTTAGTTTCTAACTTTCAAACTGGAGAAGAGAAAGAAGCCAAGATTTTCATTGTGCCACAACTGTAACTCCCTTAGTCCCAGAGCCCGCTGCCTGCTGGCCCAGGGGCGGGTTTTCTCACACAGAGAAAGAAATCATGTGAGAATCACTGAAAACAATAATGAACAACTCAATGTATCATCCTGGACTTCTTTCCACTCAGCAGCTCTCCAAGCTACCAGGGCCAGCTTCAATAGAAAGCAGTTGTGGACCTAGATGGTTCAGATGGCTTTCAGCTCTGAAGTTCTGGACCTACAGTTCTACGTACAGATGAGAGTTGGTGAGAGGGGTGAGAAGGAGGAAGACAGGAAATGGGCAAAAGGGCACTAGTTTGTCTAGAAATGCAATGGCAAACTTTATGAGACTGGAAACCGTACAGAAGCAGCTATCATCTTTGATGAGGCAGCAGCTCCTCCTTGTGGCGTGTCAGGAGAGTGCTGAAAATACCTTAAAACAAAGACGGTGCCACAGAATCTAATGACAAAAAGCATACATTTGTCTAATGACAAAAAGCATACATGACCCCAGCAGCACAACACACACACACACACACACGGAAACACACATCCATGCATGCACTTTATCACTACCGCCTGCCTCAAGCCAGAGGAAATCAAGCCAGTCAGCATGCCTGGGGATGCAGTCTTGCCTGTCAAATGGCCAGTGGTTCGGGGTTGCCCCAGGAACCTCCCTCCCAGGAGGAGGGACCATGTCCCCATGGCTGCTGAAAATCCTGCTGCCTTGATTCCCTGCGGAGCCCTCTGGAGCGTCTCCCAGCACCCTTCATTCCTGGGGCTTTTCACACCCACAGCCAGCATGCAGCAAAGCCTGGGCCGCCAGCTGGAGGCAGCATGGCAGGAGCAGCTCTCACTGATCACAGGGGCTAGGAGGACTCAGCTCAGAGGGGGAAGCGAGCTCCCAGCCTGACCCTTCTGTCCCGTGACACTCACCTAAGCCTGCTCCCATCTTCCCAGCCCAGGGCAGGACTAGGGTGATTCACTGTGGGGCGGCCCCAGCCCCATTTCACAAGCAAGGCGAGGCCACCAGTCCCAACGCCCAGCTGTCTGCCTGTTGTCTGTGCTTTGGACATAACTGCCAGCCGGTGCAGAGCCAATCAGCTGGGGGCGCTAGTGTTTACTGAGATCGAAGGGCGGTGGGCTGCAGCAGGCAAGGTCTCTGGGCCTCTGTTCTCTCTTCTCTGCCTTGTCTTTTTGTTTTTTCAATGGCCTCGGGTCACTCACCAGTGCACATCACGGAGGCGAAGACCCAGCACTGCCCGTACTTCACAGGCTGCCCGCCCTGGGCAGACCACTGCCGCAGGATGGCCACGCTGCCGTTCCATGCGAGAGGGCTGGTGCCACTGGCGTAGTCCTCACTCCAGTTCCCCTGCAGCACACCGCTGTCATCATTGCTGTTGATCTGCAGGGACAGGCAGGCGGTGTCCACAGGGCCCCCCCACGAAGCCCAGACCATCCTGGGATAGCAGCAGGAGACTGGCCTCACCATGGCGCTCACCACCCTGCACACATACACCACGTCGTTCCGCTGCGAACAGTCTTTAGCTGGGTTCCTTAAGAAGCACAGACTCTTGTTCAGGATCTCAAAGCAGATATCTATGATGTCCTTTTCAAACTTCCAAGGCGTTGCAAGGGAGAAAAGAGAGAAGAGCAAAAAGGACTAGAATTCTGAAATGTTGAGTCCCTTACAGACTTTTAAAGCAGGGGCTGAGGAAGTGGGAACTAAATATAAGACACAGTCCTACTTTTGACCAGTTTATAAATCAAATTGGGAATGTATTTGGTTTGGAAGTCTGAAGAACTAGCCAGTGTGACTGTGGCACAGCATGCAGAGGGAATGCAGGGTAAGAGAGCCAGAGTTCTGTTGGTGGAGGAGAGGAGAGGAGAAGGGAGGAGAGGAGAGAGACAGTGACCGGAGGCCTGTAAGCATGTGTACCCCAAGGTCTCCTAAGATCCCCTGGCTCTTGTGTGCAGAAAAAATCAGATAGATGAGCATGACAGGGAGAAGATTGTAGCGAGTGTTGGAGTTAGGTGGAGAAGCTCAGAGCGGATGCTGCGAGCCCTGGAGAAGGCCAGAGAAGGCTCTGTCCAGCATATGTTTATGGCTCTTCTCAGCTCTCTGGCTACCAGCTGCACTGAAATCCATCTCACTCACAAGATCCTCTGCTGGAGAGTGGGGAGAAGGGATCTCAGCGAGGTTCCCTGCTTCCCCTGGTGCTTCTCCTGGACATGGCTAAGGACGGGGTGGGAAGAAGGAGAAAGTGCACCCCCTGTCCTTGATGCTTGTGAGCAGAAGTGAACCACAACCAAGGTTCCCCTTTGAACAGTGACCCAACTATTTCATGCTATTGAAGAATGACTGTTCACTTCTCAGTTGTGGTCAGTTTTTCACAAAAAGCCATGTTTTAAGTATTACTAGATTAAATGATATGTGACCGTAATTTGGCTCCAAAAATCCACCAACTAGGAAAAGATGGGAGAATTGGCCAGGGCTGGGCATGCTCTGCTCTGTGCTGTAACCTGAAACACTCTGAGAAAACATCCCAGTGAAGGAACATGGCTGCATGCCAATCAAACATTCTTTAGGGATACAAACTTGAACTTCATGTAAGTTTCAGTGTCACTACATTTTTTTGGCAATTCTTTTAGACAATTTTGAAATGTAAAACTCGTTTTTCCTTTGTGCAGTAGGTCGCATCTGGCCCATGCAAACCCCTGCAACAGACGAAAGAAGATTCACCATCAACTGGTTACTATCAAAACTGAAAACAGGCACATGGAGGGTCATCATATGTCCATGGTCTACTCTGATTAGGTTTAACACACACACACACACACACACACACACACACACACTAAAAGGGAAAAGTGCCTCTTTACCTCTCTCACTGCATAGGAATCGCCTGCACCCTTCCTAGGGGCAGCTTAAGGAGCCTGCCTGAACCTCCTTCCAGAGGTGCGTTACCTGCCCATAGTTCCAGGGCCAGGAGCTGATGGGCCCTCCCTGCCCCTTGTAGACAAAGCCATAGTCCCTCAGGATGTACTCTTGCAGCAGTGTATCACTGGGCAGGTACACGTCGTCCTCTGGGTAGTGAGCAGCAGTGGAGAAGCAAAACCCCAGACCGAACACAGAGCAATACAATTAAAAAGAAGTAATGACCATCTCTTTCTAGAAAGCAGGAGAAATGGGGGGTGGTGGTAACAGAAATCAGCGCAGGGCTCTGTAACAGTCCATTGTGTACTTCTCTAGAGAGGACAGCAACGTGACACATGTTTTTAAAAAGTTTTAAAGTGGGCCGGAAGGTTAGCTCAGTGGTTCCGGCACCTGCCTCGCAAGCGCAAGGTCCTGAGTTCGATCTCTGGTAACCACATATAATGCTGGGCATGGAGGCCCAAGCCCACCAACAATCAACACTGCATACCACAATGCTGGGCGTGGTGGCTCACGCCTGTAATCCCAGCACTCAGGAGGCAGAGACAGGAGGATTGCTGAGTTCGAGGTTTGCCTGGGCTCCATAGTGAGCTTAGGGCCAGCCTGAACTACAAAGTGAGACCCTGTCTCAAAAAAAAAAAAAAAAAGTTTTAAAGTGTAGATA
>PVIC010036554.1:0-18439 GCA_004025085.1 Thryonomys swinderianus
AAAAATAACTTTAATCATAATACTTCCATTCTTCATTGGGAGTTAGATAGCCAATAAAATATAAGTAGTCCAATGTCAGGTATTAATATGTCTCTGCCTGAAAATATTACCTACTTAGCAAGACCCAATCTCAAGAATTGAAAGGGTCTGTGGAGAACTTAGGACTTAGATCAATGCAAAAGACAGAGTCAATCCCCAGGAAGGAGGGAGCCTCCAAGATCCCAGAGTGTTGCTGCAGCAGAGTGAAACATACAAATGCCTGGAGATGCATCCTTGGGATCAAGGGAAAGATGGGTTTATGCATAACCAAGACAAACAAAAGTAAATATACTTGGAGAATTTAAGGACCAGCAAGGGACCATTGTGTGTGTGTGTGTGTGTGTGTGTGTGTGTGTGTGTGTGTGTCTGCGTCTGTGTGTTTGCAGTGGAATGAGCAAAGAAAGGAGTGGCAGAACATGAATGCAGAGATAGAGTCAACCTATAGACAGGGTAAATGACGTAGTTTCTGGTAGGTTCTGGCAAACTTGACTGAGCATGCCTGGAAGGTACAGGAGGGTTGTGAATACGGACATGAGAGAAAGCATAAGAATCTCTGTGCATGGAGAACAGACTCTAGAGGAGGCAACCTGGGGACAAGGAGACCATTTAGGAGACCCTTTCATTTCAGGAGAGAGGAAAACTTTTTCAGTAAATAAATAACTCTGAGTCATGGGGATCTACATGATAAAAAATGAATTGACTCAATTCATAAAAAATTTTGACCAAGCTTATAAACTTAAACACCAAAAGTAAAAACATCTAGGAGAATATACTTATAATCTCGAAGCAGTCAATTATTTCATAAAATGAGTGCTAAAAGCACGAATAAGTTAACCAAATAGGTTTTTATTATAATGAAGAATAACTTTATCAAAAAGTAAAAATTAGCATAGTAAAATGACATGGATAGAAGATGATGGATAGATGATAGATGGTTAGATAGATGAGAGATGGCTAGATAGACAGGTAGATAGATATAGATAGATGATGATGATGATAGAGAGATGATAGATGATAGATGATAGACAGATGATAGATGATGATGATAGATAGATGATAGATTAGATAGATAGATAGATAGATAGATAGATAGATAGATAGATAGATAGATAGATAGATAGATAGATAGATGATAGATAATTTCATTAGTCACATAGATACTTCCTATTGGGCATGTGCACTGTTTCCACACTTTTGCTGTTATAAACAATGCTGTAATGAGTTGCCTGAAACACACATAGTTTCTCTCTTGTTTATATGTTTTGCTAGTGTGTCTATAGGATAAATTTATAGAAAGAATTTCTTTAGCACAGGGTTAATGCCTAAGAAACTTTACATTCTCTCCAGTAAGACCTGACAGTGACTGTTTCATGCTTTTCAACAGAGTATGTTCTCTGATTTTGGAGTACCATAACTTAATGTGCTTCTAATTTATATTTTCACTATTAGCACTATTTCACTTTAGGTTTATTTTTTATAAATTTGAAGGTCATCTACATTTTTCTGTTTTGTTGTCAACTTTCATAATTTTTACAAGTTATTTTTTATGTCAGGTGATTGCTCTTTGTCTATAGTATAAGGTCCAGACATTTATACCTGGTTTGGGTCTTAAGCATTTGATTTTTGATGATGCAAAATGTTTTTGTGTATATGTACACAAATGTACCAATATTTCTTCTTAATTCTCCCAGATTTTAAGTCCAGTCATCTAAGGAAGTGATCCCCAACCTATTTACATGCAAATTCAGTCACCTCTTCTTCCTTGACTTGTGCCACTGAGGTTTTTATTTTGACATTTGATATACTGAGTTACCTTTGCTAGTTTATTCTCCCAAGTAAAGTTTATAATTGGTGTGTCTGCTAAATTCAGAAGATAACAATAATAAAACTGATGTTATGTAAAGGAAAGGAGGAGCTTCATCATTTTATAAATTGAGGAGAAGAGACATTCTTAAGATGTTGAGTTTTGTTATGCAGGAGGAAGAGATATATTTCTACCATTTCAGGTCTACTTTTTAAATCTTTCAGGAGAATTTCATAATTTTCCATAACTTCTGTTTTACCGATAGAGATAGGTAAATCTTAAATTCATGCATAGATATTTTCTTCTTGCTATTCCAAATGGAATCTATTTTTCTACTATTCTATTAACTAACTATTGTTTGAATATGTGGAAGAACTGATTTGTAAATAATTTTTTTGCTTTATTTTATTAAAAATTGTTATGGCGCCGGGCATGGTGGCTCACGCCTGTAATCCCAGCACTCAGGAGGCAGAGACAGGAGGATTGCTGAGTTCAAGGCTTGCCTGGGCTACATAGTGAGCTCAGGGCCAGCCTGAACTACAAAGCAAGACCCTATCTCAAAAAAACCCCAAAAATATTGTTATGGCTTATCATAAGACTGTTCATTATTTTTTTCTTTCCTAGACAAATAAGATTTATCAGCAAAAATCACATTCATCTATTGCAACTCATATGCACACCAAATCCTGAAATTTAAGAGATGGAAAGAAGAAAAATATTATAATTTAAATTGTGCTGGCTCCTTCAGTAAGTGTTGCAAAAAGGGAAACACATTAGGCAGGATGTCTTTTGCAAAGTGAGTATCTTTCTTCCAAACAGTCTTTTGCCAAGAGCAAGAAACTGAAGACTACTAAGGGTCAGATTAATCCTGTGCTTTTTTAGAATTTATGTAAAAACTATTAAGCAGTTCCAAGTTAAATAAGGAATAAGCAAAACTTAAGTATGGGAAGGGAAGACTTGGGGGAAAATTTATCTGCAAAGCAGAAAGAGCCAGAGAAATGGAAGGACATGATCTCATGGCTCTCCTTAAACCTCTGTGCAGTATGCTCCACCCTGATTGAAACAGTAACAGTCTATGCTCTAAACTCCTGGAGTGAGCAGGAAGCTGGGGTAAGGGTTATAACTATGTTCTTTCCTGTAACTCATAGAAACAGGCAAAGATTAACACCAGTGTTGAAAAGAGTAAAGAAATGAGCAGAGTTCTGAAGCCAGTTGCTAGGGAACAGAAAGTGCAAAGAGAAACAAGGGTGAGGATTTGGATGGTACTTCACGTTCCAAGACCATGACTGACAAATGCACCAATTGTGGTAGATGGTGAAAAGAGTGGGAAAAAAAAATTAACCATGTAGCAGATGAGCTGCTTTAAGGGGCCTGTACCCTCAAGAAAAAAAAAAAAACAGACAAACAACCTTACTGCTCAATATTGGGGCCTAATAATTCATCCTGCACTGGTGTAGATCTTCAAACTAGTGGGTGGCCACTGCAGAGCATCTTCTAGAAGAGAAATACCTCTCCGCTTACTTCTCTTGTGGTCGTGGAAAATGGTGCACAAAGTTTGGCTCTTCAGGAGAGTGCCTCCTCTGCCCATGCAAAGATTCCTTATTCTTCTGACCACAAGGATGTTAAAGAAAGCTAAATTTGTAATTCATACATTGTCCGACTATGTGAAGCCATAACTGAATCCAGCCTCAAGGAAAACATGTCATGTTGGAGATAAATTCAATACTTAAAAGGGACAGTATAGTTCTCCCATTCAGCAGTTGTGAATGTATTTGTTCTTGTTACAACTGAGAAGTTCCTATCACTATAAATCAGGACAGAGCACACGTGGAGCATATTCGTGTCTACCTAAGGTGATTTCAAATGCAGAGGAGTGTTATTTTACCTCTGTAGTATCTCTTAAATCCTTCTGCAAAATTCCTTTTTCCAGTGGAGAACCCTCCATTAATTGTTGAGACAGTTGTTCTCTCCTTTTGCTAGCTTCACTTTTGGCTGCTGAGGCTAAAATACTGAACCGGACAGACTAGAACACTTTGACATTGGGAGCTCTTATTGACTTATTTTAATACTGAACAGAACAGACCAAAACACTTTGACATTGGGAGCTCTTATTGACTTATTTTAAGTCATTATAAGGAGATTGTAAATATAAAAATGAATGCACATAAAATAGTAAATGCTAAAGATATGGAATTACAAGGGAGATTAAAATACATTATGTCATGAGCCAATTAGTACTTTCAAGATAAAAATAATTGCATGCTATGCACATTGTATTCAAACAATTGGAAATTCAGAGGCAGAAAACTATAATTACCTTTGAGTAACTTCAGAAAAATTTTCCTTTTCTCTTTTGCAAAAAGTTATTAAAGTTTTCTCCTACATATTAAGTGCAATCTAGACAATACCAAAAATATTTGAAGCTGATTTAACCTAAGCACCAAAATATGCTTTTTACTTCATTTGTGAGAAATTGAAGAGATCTGCACATATTCTCAAACTCTCTTCTCTTTGTGTAGAGCTGTCAAAGGGAATCAGTGACTTTTAAGTATCTTAAATCCATCTCTGCAGACTATTTCTACTTTTTCAAAAATATACCATTTCTGCATAGTCACTCAGCTTCAAAATCTGCAGAGGAAACAATAGAAGGGAAGGTTTGCCGTGTAATCACTTTTAAAGAACATATTTTAAGCAATATTCACAGAAATTCATGAAGCTTTGAGAAGAAGAAGAAAAAAAGACTGTATGCCATCGACTTAGCCATACCAAATAAGAAAACTCATGCATTAAACATTGCCAAGGGAAGTAATACAGCTTTAGTTCAATCCGTAATTTGTGTGCTATCACAGAGATTCTGGCTTGGCACCACTCAGAAATGTTCACTGAATGTCATTGTAAAGGTTTGAGAGGACTCTCCAAGGACCAATTAAAAGAATGGAGAAATAGGAAAGATTGTTCACCACTAAGAAAAAGCGAGAATGCCACAAGATGGATGTGGGCTTCTGATTTTCTTGTTTTGTGTTTTTTTTTCTGTGATAAGAAAACTCCAGCTGAAAAGAAATAATAACAAATAAACATCTCATCTCATTATTTATGATGATTAAGAAGGAATTTTGTGTTCCTCATTCTGTCCTTCTCTTCTCTAAATAGTAGTGACCCTTTGTCTTAGTTACTCTGTTCTTTGCTGGGACTCAACACCCAAATTTAAAATAAGAAAGTTTTACATAGCTTAGTTTGTGTAAGTTTCAGTCCATAATCAGCTGGCAAGATGCAGTGAAGACAGACAGGAATCACAGAGAAGAAACAGCGCACAGTGAGCAAAAGGTAAGAAATACAGCAAGGGACAACCACAGCTCTTTCTATTTTATCAGGCGACTTAGGGCAAGTAGCATTTACATACTTAATCCTTGTGTCCTTGAGCCCAGCACTGCACCATGAGCCAGTCCAGGTACCCATGAGAAATCCCCACTTGTGCCTGCATGCAGCTTTGAGGGAACATCTAGACAAAAGCCAAAAACCTTCCACCCCCAAAACTAAGTTATCTATGATAGCACTACTGCCACTAAATCCTGTCTCAATGTATATACATCGGGGTGTAAATAAAAGTATATACGCATATATTTCCAGCTTCTGTTCTTTTCCTTTCATTAATAAGCATGACTCAAGAAATAGAAGTCAAAGATTTCCATGCAAATATAAAAATAGAAATTGGAGGGAACTATTTTTATCAATTTCAGGTTATTACATATCACTATTTTTTTTGTTTTAGGTATTACATATTATACATATACCTTAGCTACCAAAACAATTCAGGATATATACTAGAAAATCAAATGTTGATTAAATAATAACTTTGTTAATAAGATTAATTGGACTGTAGGTTTTGGTAATATGCTTTAAGAAATCTTTCCTCTATGCTACATGTACTGTTTACCCATACCTAATCAATATTAAATATTTCCAGAATTTAAGGAGAAAGCTACTGACTAGGCACCATTTATTGTACTAGGTACTAGTTCTCCCAATGGTGCTTCTTTTCACTGAATTAGCTCTCTATGTCCAAACTAAGTAGGAGAAAACTATAAAAGGAAGAACAGAATTGCATGTAAGCAGTTTCTCTGTCTTAGCACATGGAGTTTAATCATTCCAAAGCTGAGGAACGTCCTCTTTCTTTGTTCTACTATATCCCATGTAGTGTTTGATGGTAACAGTAGATCTTCACTAATTATATGCTGTAGTAAGAAAAGACAAATCTTTTAGGAAGATTTAAATGTCCTGTAGAGATTTTATGCTGCAAGATCACCTACTTTTTACTCTCCTGTCTTTGTCTCAGTTCTATTATTCTGTATTTCTTTTCAGAGTTAATCTTGAAAATAAACCAGAACAATTTCTGTTTTTACACTAAGGATGAATAGAAAGACTTACAAAATATAGATGTGGATCAGCCTCCCCAAGTTTAAAGACCCAATTCAAAAATGGGCATCTGAAATGAACAGACACTTCTCAGAGGCAGAAGTCAAAGCAGCCAAGAAACATATGAAGAAATGTTCAACATCACTGGCCATTCGAGAGATGCAAATGAAAACAACACTGAGATTTCATCTCACTCCACAAAGAATGGCCACGATCACAAAATCAACCAATGATAAATGCTGGGGTGGCTGTGGGGAGAAAGGAACCCTTCTCCACTGTTGGTGGGATTGCAGACTTGTGCAACCATTGTGGAGATCTGTGTGGAGATTTCTCAGAAAACTAGGACTAGGGGTCCCATTTGACCTGGCTATCCCCCTGCTAGGAATATACCCAAAAGAATTTAAAAACTCACATTGGAAAGACAGATGTACACCATTGTTCATAGCAGCTCAGTTCGTGATAGCTCAATCTTGGAAACAACCCAAATGTCCATCAACTGGAGAGTGGATAAAGAAGATGTGTTTTTTTTATATAAAATGGAGTATTACTCTGCCATAAAGAATGACAAGATCGATCCATTTAGGTGCAAATGGAGACATCTGGAGGATATACTAATAAGTGAAATCAATAGATCACAGATAGACCACTACCGGATCTTCTCTTTGACATGAACACCTGTAGATGCAAATGAGCTTTAGAAAGTATGACAGCTTTTATAGAGTGCAAAATTTCTATAGGAAACTTGGTGTGGGAATGTGATGAGGGGAAGGAATAAATATGATAAAGAAAGAAAATAAAAGAGCATGTATAAAGGGGGTGAGGAGGGGTGGGTGAGTAGGGATATGGGTAAAAATGAGAATTAACTTTTATCACATACTGGTACAAATTCCCCAATGTTATACATGATTTTGATATGTATATAAATTGTACCAATAAAGAATTCAATTTATTAGATAGATAGATAGATAGATAGATAGATAGATAGATAGATAGATAGATAGATAGATAGATGTGGAACCACTGACCTACATCCCTGGCAAGAGTTACACAATACAAAAGCCCACAGTAAGGTCCAGTTAGAATATCAAGTAGGAAGTACTCCAGAGCCTTGAGTTGAGTGAAGTCCTTGTCTACAGGTGGGGGACAGTGAAGCCAAAAATGTCTGAACTAAAGTAGCTGTCATGCTCTCCTAAACAGCTTGCTTTTCTCATGGATCCAATTTCTTTACTGATAAAATTAAGGGTCTGAGGCATGTGTCCCAATGTAGGTCTGATCTTTCATAATTCCAACCATCTCCCTAAAACAAATACTTTATGGTCATTTAGAAATACTAGAGATATATTTCATACTGATGTAACCAGTATCAAAGTGAACAAACCATTTCCTGATATTGTTTAATTTTTAATTTTATTTTGCTGTAGCCATTAGGCCTACAAAACACTGATTCCCATGCAGCACAAAGTAAGTTACCAAAAAACTATATATTGCCCATGTGGGAATTATCAGAAATTTTCATCAGTTTATATATCCCCCAAGCTCAGTGCTGTCTGATACTGCACTCTATTCCCCTGGTCCATTTAGTGCATCCTTGTAGATGTCTGTTTTTTTCTATCTTCCTCCACATTTTCTTCAGGATGTCTCATATACATTTTTATCTTGATAGAGGATCTCTGTGTTCTGGCCTTAAGAGTAAACTAGCTACACTTGTACTCCTGAGTAAGTGAACCTGTCCCCTACTACAACAGGTCCCACACTCTCATATCACTGCAGGGACAATTATTTCTTCAGAATTCTCCTCCTCTCTCTTTTCCATCAGTGTATAAACTTGTGCAAGCTCTCTCATCTTACAAAGAAAAGGCTGTTTCATTACTTAAACCCATGCCAACGAGCCAGCCACTTTTCTACCAAATATTTTCTAGTTCAATTCCCATGATTTCTTCTTGCAAAATCATAGCTCCCAATTCTTAGTCTTCACCCTATTCAATCTGTTAATAGTATGAGATCTGGTTGATCATTCTCTCATAAAATGCTTTCCTCACTTGTCTTCCAAGATGCTATGGTCAGCTGGTCATCTTCTGATCTATGATAATTCTCCTCATTCACCATCTAAATCTTCCCACATTTATCCCTTTGTAAAGAGTGGTTGCACCTAGGTTATAAGCTTTGGTCATTTCTTCTACCTCTTTCTGTTATCTGAACCAGGTCCCTAGGCTTAAAAACATCAGCATGATGATAATTCCCAAATGTACATTAGATTTATACCTTAAGGACCTATCTACCACCTAATAATGGAAATTATTTATTCAATTGTCTCCTGAACATCTCCACTTGGAAGTTTTATTGGGTTTCTGTGGGGAGTGGTCTGAGGGTCTTCACTGTTAGGCCTGGAGATCTGCAATGGGTGCTGCCCTAACTTAAATTAGGAGATCTGCACTTTAAACTATGCTGCCCAGCTCCTGAGAAAAGCTGCAACCTCAGACCACTGTTGCTGCCTCGGGATGCCTTAGCAGTGAAGGTCAGAAGTAAATCTCTGGCCCAAGGTCACTCTTCATTTGCTCCTCAATTAAGAATTTGCTGTTCTTTCCTTAGTGATTAGGTTGATCAACAAACTCCTTTGTGATGCGCTGAAGGTAAAGTTATTCTTGTCTCTAGACTGTCCTAATGGTCTAACAGACTGGGTATGGCACAAGAAAAGTGGCCTTCAGAAAGTAGATGATAGGGGAGTTACATCTAGAAAGAAAAAAACTAGTTGTAGGCCAGGTGTGAGGATTAAATCACTACTTCTTTTTTCTTTTTGTTTGATTCTGCAGTTCTCTGTTTCCAGTCTCTGTGACTATAGAAAATTGCAAGCCATTTCTGACGGCACTAATGGCCTTGAAATCTGTTTAAGTATAGCTCTATGAATAAACTCCGGACCTTTCAGTATTGACTCATTGGTCCTCCTGATCCCATTATTCTGTCTTCTTTCTTTACTCATCCACACCCCTTGACTTCGCTACCCCGCTGTTTTGTCCAGCAGGCTCTGGCAGGTTTCTCAAACTCAACACTTTCCAAAATTAAAATTATACTTCCTCCAAAATCAACCAACAATGAATGATGGCGAGGCTGTGGGGAGAAAGGAACCCTTCTCCACTCCTGATGGGATTGTAGACTTGTGCAACCATTGTGGAGATCTGTATGGAGATTTCTCAGAAAACTAGGACTAGGGATCCTATTTGACCCTGCTATCCCCCTGCTAGGAATATACCGAAAAGAATTTTAAAAATCACATTGGAAAGACAGATGTACACCCTCATTCATAGCAGCTCAGTTTGTGATAGCTCAATCTTGGAAACAACCAAAACACCCATCAACTGGAAAGTGGATAAAGAAGATGTGTGTGTGTGTGTGTGTGTTTATAAAATAGAATATTATTCTGACATAAAGAATGACAAGATCGATTCATTTATGTGCAAATGGATACACCTGGAGGACACACTAATAAGTGAAATAAACAGATCACAGATAGGCAAATACGGATCTTCTCTTTGATATGAGCACCTCTAAATGCAAATGAGCTCTAAAAAGTATGACAGTTTTTGTAGAATGAGAAATTTCCATAGGAAATTTGGTGTGGGGATGTAATGAGGGAAAGGAATAAATAGGATTCTGAAAGAAAATAAAAGAGCATGTATATAGGGGGTGGGGAGGTGTGGGGAGGTGGGGATATGGGGAAAAATGAGAATTAACTTGTGTCATATATTGGTACAAATTCTCCAATGTTATGTGTGATTGTGAGATGTATATAAATTGTACCAATAAAGAATTCAATTTTAAAAAATATTATACTTCCTCAATCTGTTCATTCAGGGTTCTCCAACATGAGTAATTATAGCTTCTAAATTCCAGTGGCTCAAGCTGTAATTCTCTTTTTCACATTCCAATTAAATCAAATGCTATCAAATGTAATCAAATGCTATAAAAATCTATAAAGTATATGCATATTCCAACCAATTTTACCACCTTCACACTTGCTATTGTGGTCCAAGTCAACACCATCTCTCACCTAGTCATTTTGCTAATCTCTGAACTTCTTTGTCCTTGCTTTCTTCAAGAAAATTCTTCAAGAAAGCCAGTGTGATCTTCTTGTGTCAAATTGAATCAAAATCCTGTAATCGTTTTTCATTTTACTCAAAAACCTCATACACATGTGCGCGCACACCCACACCCACACACATCCTTGCTGAATTTACAATTAAAAATAAAATAATATCTATGTCCTATTCTATCCTCATGGCATTTTCCCTCCAGTCACAGTGGTGCCTTGTTGGTCCTCAACCAGCTTGTTCACTCTCTAGCTTCATTAGGTATTTACTCAGATGTCTACTAAATGATGTCTTCCTTGATCCCCTTATACTACAAAATTTCAATCTCTTTTCTTTAATCTTCTGCAGCCTCTAACCCATTTTCTAGAATGTAGTAAGATTTAGTTAATATTGCAGTTATTTATTTATTTATTTATTTTTATTTAGAATCTGATCTCCCTTTGTAGTTCAGGCTGGCCCTGAGCTCACTATGTAGCTCAGGCAAGCCTCGAATTCAGCAATCCTCTTGCCTCTGCCCCCTGAGTGCTGGGATTGTAGGCGTGAGCCACCACGCCTGGCACTGTAGTATGTGGTACTGATTGCTGGTGGTTGTGAGTTACCATGCCCGGTATTGTTGTATGTGGTTTCTGGGGTGGATCAACGGACCTTGCACTTGCTAGGGAGCTGCTGGAACCACTGAGCTAAATCTCAGGACCAAATTAATATATTTTTAAATGAATAGACAGTTGAAATAAGAAGTAACACTAGCTCCAACTGTAGAGGGTTTTTGTTGTTGTTTTTGAAATGATACTGATTGTGGTAGGTAGTGCTTGTCTATAATTTCAGTACTCAGGAAGCTGAGGCAAAAGGTTCATAAATTTGTAAGTACCAGAAAGGAAGAGAATTCTTATCTCAAAATTTAAAAAAATAAAATAAAGTAGGCTGATGATATCACTCAGAGGCAAACTACATTTCTGGTACGTATGAGGCTCTAAGTTCAATTCCCAGTACTGGAAAAAGAAAATGAAACTTATTTTCAATTTTCTCAGATATGTGAAACATTGTCAAAGGGAATTTTTCAAAGACTTTTTAATTAATAGACAAGTTACTTGTAATTAGCATATAATGTTTTTGGAGAAAAAAACAGATTTGTTCACATATTTAAAATGCTTTGGGGTTGTGGGCTGGATAGGGACATGAGTAAAAATGAGAATTAACTCATGTCATATGCTGGTACAAATTCCTCAATGTTGAGTGTGATTGTGAGTTGTCTATAAAATGTACCAATAAATAATTCATTTTTTTTAAATGCAAAAAATAGTTTGGAAAAATACTTGAGAATGAGAAACATCAGCAGATGAAATTTTATATCAGTTGCTATTTATTTTTATTATACCTTTAAGCTAGCATTAACTCTTTTTTCTATGAAGACCTAGGAAAGAAAGCAAGAAATAGTATTAATTTATTTTGAGTTTGGTCTTCAACAACTAAGGAATATGAAATTTAGCTACACTATGCAGTTATAGTAGATAGAAATTTCCTTCTGGGATGTGATCCTTAATACTACTTTCCAAAGATTTGTATTTACTATCTGTTTCTCATATCATAATCATAATATTTTCCAAGCAATTTAAAATAATTCCCCATTATATAACTTGTTTCATCTAAGGATTTAATCAGTAAAATTAAAACTTGTAAATTTTATTGTATTATTTCTCAGTTAAGGTTTGCTAGACATGCCCTTCATTAGTTATCATATGTGGTCACAACTCCATATGTTTAATATTTTAAATATGAAGTCTCTAAAAGTAAAAACCTTAAGCTAAACAATGGTTGGATTTAGCTTTTAAACTGCATCCTGAATGTTAAGGAATAAGAGATATTAGTCACTTGGTTAGTAGTATCTTATGATAGAATGTAAGTAAACCTTAAATGAAAAGAAATACAATCATTATTTTTGAGGGGAAAAGATGTTTAGGCACCTTCTGATGATTTCTTAGCCTGGAGGGAAGCTTCTGAATAGAAGCTGCTGGAATGACGGTGGAGAACTGAAACTCGCCAAAGTCTGGAGAGACTTAGGAAAACAAAGAGAGAGGGTTTTTTTTTTTTTTTTTAAAGACAGCTATGAAATTAGTTTCTAATCCAGAGGGTCAAACTCTCCTGATTTCAAATGAGTTCTTGAAGTGCAGTTAAACTGCTCAGAACAGTGACTGCTGATTGAGATTTGGTGGAAGCAGAAAGCTACATGCCCTTTTCTGTTTGTTTTCAGGATTTGTCCTTTCTCCGGACAATATATTAGCTTTCTTTTAAAGATACAACTGAACTATTGTTTCCTAGGCCAGTTTTCATTTATCATTCAAAGCATCCTCCCTCCTTCTGTTCATAGTATTATCCAGGGTACATAAAGGTAGATGAGAAGAACAAGGTCGATGGTCACAGGCAGAAATTAGCTACAGTTAGAAACCTCAGAGCAGCTCTCCCTTGGTTTGATTTTCTACTCTTTAAAAGCTCATTAGACCAGAAAGGGAAGGGGGAAGTCTGCCTCTCTAGTTCCTACAGCATCTTGCTCTCTAGTTAGCCATAAACTTGAGTGACAGAAACAATGATCCAAAGCATCTACTGCTCCTAATAAAAGAAATCCACACAAATGTGCTTTTACATGGCCTTGCACAAAGAGCCAGCATTCCACCTGTAAGACTTCTAGCCCCAAACCCAATCCTTAATTAAAGTGACAGTAATTCTAGGAATTATGTTGAAAATCATCTATCCAAACTCTGGAGTGTAGCCCTTTCTAATACAAAGACCATAATTTCCTTTGTTTCTTTTCTTTGTACCCCTGAGCATTTGTACTGTGGGATGCGGTGAAAACCTTGAACTGGTTCCCTGGCCTCCATCTCATCACAAACTCCAAGAAAATGGCCATCCACATCCTGGTATTCTAAAACAAGGTGATAAGCCTTTCCTAAAAATACAAAATATTAAAACAAATACTGTATTGTGCACCTGTAGTCCCATTAACTCAGTAGGCTGAGGTAGGAGGATCACTTGATTATCCTTTGCAAAAAGTTTGAGATTACCATAATATATAGAGAGATTTAGATATATAGATATATATGTAACATTAAATGTAAAAGTTTTATTTGCCTTTAATAGGGAGGGAAGTTATTTTTCCTTGATTAATACTGTATTCTGTTGATATTTTCTGAGAAGAAAGGAGAGGGAAACAAATCTATTTGGAGTGATAATATTACCACATGCAGACTGATCTTAAACCTTAACTCCCCTAACTCACAAACTTGCAACAACCTGGCCCAGGGGAATAAGCATCTACCGATTTGAATAGGGAGCATGTATAGAAATTGACAAGGAACACAGGTTAAGTGTGAATATGGGTCTGTGGGAGGTAAAGGTGTTCATATATCTTGTTACTTTCTGTTTGTAGGCTTTAGAAAGTCTATTATCACTCTGAAGATGGTCTTCAATATACCTACTGATGTTAGATAAATCACCTGATCATGTACAGAACCAAATCTTAACTCCAAGTAAATGTACATTAGATTTTATTTTGCATTGGTCCTATATAATTGTCTTTAGTCACTATATGTGAATCCCTTCTTTTGCCTGTTCACAAACTTAGGTGTGTTCTTTTAATGTCAGGGCTGAAAATCATAGCCAAGCAGAAATATGACACATTTTATACTTTCACTCTAAGACTTAGATACAACACCATCACCACTAGCAGCAAAAAGACGTGCCCCCTGGCCAGGATATAAATGCAGATTTCTCTTAAAATGATATTTCTCTTCAGTATTTTGAAAGGAACTGTAACATATAAGAGGATGCACCTCCAATACTTACATTATCAAGCTAGCAAAACCTGGTTGCAGTTTGGGTGAGAAATTCCACAACTAACTCAATCCAATTTCATAGGAGATTTATTTTAGGAAGAGGAAAGTGTCAGAGGTGAAATTCTGTCTTCAGTGCTGCTGTTTCAGAAAGTCAGCTGTCCCTGTGGGGACTGCACCTCCCCAGAGATTTTAAGAATCAATATCTGTGGGTTCAGAATTCTGGAGATCTTCCCAAAGGCAGTTTGAAGCAAAACTGAGAATGGTATTTAACTCTAGTGCAAAATAAGGATGTGGAGGAGACTCAATGGATCTGAAACAAAGTGACTAAGGAGAATATAATCTCAGTAGGTATCAAGGTTTACCCTTTTCTATGAATTTAATTAAAAAAGCTCAATTACATTTCAATCAAGTCATAAAACTTCAAAAGCAACACTTTAAATTTTACAACCACAGTATTTGAAGGAGATATTTTAAGTTAAATGAGCCACTTTTTTGAGTAATAATGATATTCTACTAATCATGACATAAATGAGAAATATAGAAAAATACATTAAAAAGAAATCAAAATGATAAGCCTAAAGGTAGATATTAGAAATGTGGTTATAGGTTTGGTTTAGTCACAAATAAAAGGATATGGCCGCTGTCTTACAAAACACTACTAATATTCCTATGAGAGTTGGCACTGGGCATGATGGATCAGAGACATGTTTCTTCATTGTTCTTGTCAAGATCTCAGGCTCCTGAGTTCTCTACAGTTTGAATCCTGGATCAAGGATCCAGCAACCAACTGGCTGGTCAAATTACCTAACATTTTTAGAATTTTATTTCACCACCTCTAAAGAGATGATAGTTCAGCTTACATCTCAGGATAACTGTGAATATTAAATAAGATACACCAGATAAAGCATTCAGCACAATGCTTGATACATAGTTATTGCTTGACTGCTTTTAATAATCATCTACAGCAAAATACATTAAGCCATTTACTTTCATTAAGACAAAGTGATTTCCCCAGCATCTTTTTAATGATTCTGTCAGACCCTGGAAATTCTTTATTCTTGTTTTGATGATTTTACCCATCTCTATGATCAGGTTGTATTAGTATTTGTTCACGTAAGCCTCCAAGATTATAAAGCATCTGTTATCCAAACCACCAAGATTATAAAATTCAAAGGCTTGGTAGGTTACATAGTGAAATACTTTTTCACTCACAGAAGTTAAAAACTTTGATGATCTCAGCCAGATTCACCTGGCCTGCTTGGCTGCAGGATAAGGGCTGAGTTAGACCTGCTCTTTGGAATTCATGATGGGATTTGGTTGAAAATACCAGCTTGCACAGAAACAGCACTATTGTCCAGTTGTGACTGTTACTGTGCCATCTCCATTGTCCAATGACCTCGGGAGGGTGAGTGGGGACGCAGAGTCACAACTCCCAGACTCCGTGTTGGTTGAGAAGCTTCCCCCTTTTTTATTATGGATGTTACAGGCATTTATATAGGATGGCTTGGGATATAATTGTACAAGAGGGTGAGAACAGTGCTTGCGACGGGGTGTGATTGGACACAAGGACAGAAGTAGCATTTAGCAATGTATAATTGGTCTGCAGCACCTGCATCATCTGCATCACCTGTGTTGCTGTAGTTTCTAAAAGGGCCACTGTATCTATTCATCTGCCAGGAGAGAGAGAGAGAGAGAGAGAGAGAGAGAGAGAGAGAGAGAGAGAGAGAGAGAGAGAGAGAGAGAGAGAGAGAGAGAAGAAGAAGAAGAAGAAGAAGTGGAAGCACCTGGAGAAAGTTTTGGCCACAGAGCACATCCTTAGCCCCTTAGTACATCATTAGCCCCTCTCATCCTTAGGACTTTGGGAACAAGCAAAGTCCTGAAGGAGAAATAAAAATAACAGTAATTATATGTCAAGAAGCAAATATACTGTGGGTCTTAACTAATGACATCAGAAACTTTGTCAATGAATTGGAAGTTTTAATTCTGGTTAAGCATAGACATCTTCCTCAAACCACTAAAACTAGGTATTGCACTCAACCTAGCTGTTTATCTTCTGGATACATTCCTAAAAGTGTTAACACAGTAATACATGCCTAAACATATTTATAGCAACACAATGCATTATTATGCATAATACTGACTCTTTGCAGCAAAGTATATGTTTATCAACAGGTGAATGGGTAAATAAATTGTGGCGTTTGTACAAAATGGAGTACATTCTGCCATAGAAAGTAGAAACTTGAGTTATTTGTAAGAAAATGGATGCACCTTGAGATCATAATATTAAGTAAAGTAAGTCAGATATACAAATTTAAACATCACATGACTTATATAAGAAACTCAAAATATAAATAAAGAGCAAAATAAAAGTTAGAAAAGAGGAAGAAGGAACAAACATAACTCTTTCACAAGTGAGGAGGTCAAGAGATTGTGGGAGGGGGAAGAAAGGGGAGAAGGGGTGTAAAGAAAAAAAAGATGTGGTTGGTACATACATCAACTCCAGAATGAATGTAAACATTATGTACTGCAAATATGTACTAATTTAAGAAATAAAAAAATCTGACTATTGCACAGCTTATAAAAAATCAACTTTATCCTCTTTTAAATGTCATTCAACAGGCACTGAGGTGTATATGGGATACAAATTAACGTTTTAATCAAACATTTCCTAATTCACTTTCCCTCCACACTACTTACTCAGAAATAATTTAAGATTGAACTCTGAAAATTATTCCAATCTTGCATAACATATGTTGGAAGCATATTGTCTCTTCAACCAGAAAATCACTTCTGAATCACTATTCAAAAGCAGAGATCCTTGTTACTCCACTTAAAAATTTAGTGACATAAAATGTCTGTGTCTATGCTATTATACTTTGGTGTTGTTTTAAAATGACTTTAAAGTTTTTAAACACTATCTACCCTGAAAAAGTCTTTTTTTCTTACCTTGTGATCATATACAAATTTTTAAGAAGCTGGAGAATACAATTCAAACCTTACCTTTTTCTGGTAGAGAAAAATAATTAGGCTTTCATTTCTCAAGCACACTAAAAGGAAAATAAATACTGAAGTTCAAGTCTTTGAACTTCAAATGAGGTTTGCTGCCACATTTGTAGGATAAAATGGGGAAAAAATCACATCTTCATAAATGATTTGTTAGAAAATGAATGAAATTTTTTGTGTATATTTATTTGTCATAAATAAGGTAGTAGGCACTCTTAAGGTTACCTATTGAAATCTTAAGATTACCTATTGAAATGTATCTACTTAAGGTCATAGATATGTAATACTGTATCTTTTCTCTGGTATGAGAACCTGTAGATGTAAATGAGTTCTAGAATGTATGATAGATTTTGTGAAATAGGAAATATTCAAAAGGAATGTGGTAGGGAAAAGTAATGAGGGAAAAGAATAAATATGATTTGAATAGAAAAACAAAGCACATGTACATAGGAGGTGCAGGGTTGTGTATTGGGTAGGATATGAGTAAAAGTAAGAATTAACTCAGCTCATATACTGGTACAAATTCCCCAATGTTAAGTGTGATAGTGAGCTGTATATAAAATATACAAATGAATTTAATTTTTAAAAATGTACCTAATTAAATACTAAGAATCTTTTTAGTTTATGTCTAATACTCTGAGAACTAGTTTGAAGAAAATAATATGCAGTGTATTAACTACTGTTATTCTCTTGTTATGAAGGTTTTTTCATAAAAATCATGTGAAATATATAATGTGTACAACTCAAACTGAATATATAAATTTGGTCTAATCTCTGATGTAGAAATTTTAAATGAAATGTATGACCCTTCTAAGAAGGTCTTTGGGTAAGTGATTTCTATTTCTTTACTATATACAGATTTCATATAAATAATATTAAGTGATTCTATCCATTTGTCCTACACCAACACCACTGCTTTTTGTAAGAAGTTACATTAATGTTGGCAGGTCATTGTTATATTAAGAGCTAGAATGCTCAGACAGTAGCTTTCATCGATTTTTCCCAATTTTAAAAAATCACCTGATCATATTATAATCTATGCAAAATGATATACTCATTTATGATTATTGTATTTTAGTTCCACTCCCGGATTTCAAGAATTCCTCACTCTCTGAAAGTGCTGAGGAAAAAAAAGAATCTGTCTTCCTTTGTGTAAAAAGGTAAAAATCTAGATAACAGCCTTGATGGCCTCCTTTATCATAATAACTAGGTTTGGCAAATCATACATGCACACTTCATTCCAGCAAGACAAAAAGAATTATTGTTGG
>PVIC010036555.1:0-18519 GCA_004025085.1 Thryonomys swinderianus
AATAATGTCATTATTTTATTTGCTCCAAGTCCAAAAACAACTGATGTATCTGCCTGATCTGGAGGGAATAGGATGGGGTAAAGTAAAAGAGCAAAAGAGGAATATTACTGATAACTTCAATATTCATAGGACAGCTCAGCATGATCCACAGACTAAAGATAAGCGAGGTCCCCAGACAAGCTCCCATGCAGGGTAACCTAGTCTTTGGTTCAGTCACCAAACATGGGATGTTGTGCTTGAGTCATGGCTCACACTAGATCACATCCCAAGTCTACCAGGCTGAGATTACACAGGGCTTCACTAAAGATCAGCTGAAAGCCTTTCATTAACCATGAAGTACCATGTGAAGCTGGACGTTTGAAAAGTAACAGCAAAAGCCAAGCAAAATCATTCCATGGTTCTTGTGATTCTTAAAGGAAAGATAAATTATCCAACAGGGCCATATGATAACATCTACTGAGGGCCTCTTGTTTCTTAGCAGAACTGAGGATTGAACTTTGGGCTTGGCATGTGCTAGGCAAGTGCTAGGCAAGTGCTCTAACAATGAGCTACACTGCAGCCCTAATGATCATTTATAATAAATAGGGGTCTCTTTCATCAACACTACCTCCTGGGTCCATTGCACCAAGTTCTGTGCATTCTTATGCACTTATGTTCAGTCCAGGGATGTAGCTCAATGATGTCACACTCCTGCCTGGCAAACACAAGGTTCTGAGCTTAATCCCCAGTCCCACAAAAAACAAACAAACAAACAAACAAACAACTTATATTAATTCACAAGAACGCACTTTCAGTTAAGGACAGAGACTCGGGTTAAACAGCTTCCTGGGGAGGCACTATTTAGAAGCCAAGATGAGAACATTCCCATGTCTGGTTTCAAACCTGAGGTTAATTATACTCTACTGTGTACAATTAACTTGTTAATTAACAGTAAGGAATGGCTAGGGCAATCTTATCTGCATAAGACTTTCATAGCAGGCAAAAAATTTTGAATCATATACCCATTTTAGTACTCTTCATTAGATGTGCTAATGTTTGTGCAGAAAATGTGTTGTGCATGTAGGACCACATATATATAGTCACTATAAACACACATCCCATAGAGATAAACAGTTTTTACCAAGAAGCAGCACAAAGGCTCCATCAACATGACATAATCTGCAGCTATTAACAATTAAATCATTATGATATTTTAAAAACATGGGGCCATGCTTGAGAAGGCAAGTGAGGCAAAGAAAGAGAAAACATCAAATGCTATGTACTCTGAAGGGACTGCAATTATTTTAAAAGTTTTTTTCTAGAATAGAAAGCAGACATGAACCTTCTTAATACTCAGAGCACAACAGACAAAAAAAAGTCTGTGAACCAGATCTGACCTGGTGCCTACTGTACACACTACAAAGACAGCTGCGTCCTTCATTTCCACAGACTATGACTGGCTTCAGCTAAAACAGTACAGTAACTTTTCTCATGCCCCACAAATCCTAAAATTTTTACTATCTGCCCTGCACAGGATGTGTTTGCTGACCCCTGATTTGTAAGCATAGAATTAAGTGGATGTCTTATCAACCCCAATTGTCAGTATGAGTCCTCTAATAATAGCAGATGGAGACTGAACCAACAGAAATTGTTTATCACCAACACGGCATGATCCACCCATGAGGCATTTACAATTCTATGAAAAGCAGGGCTGGGCTGGATGCATACAGAGCTCATCTATACCTGGTAAGTTCCCCCATGTCTTTGTGACAATCTGACACACCACTAAGCCGCCCCAAAACTCCCCAGCTATAGAGATCTCTGGGGCAGACACAGAAAATTGCAAATAGCCATTTCATAGCACTTCTGCAGAATTGTACATCACATAATACAGCAGTTGCTGATGAAAATATCTAGAGTGGTAACATGTGGGGTACCAATAAGGAGTGGTGGAGGCAGAGGTCAACAGGAAGGAATGTTCATCTCACCAATCTGCAGAGGGAGCTGTCCCACCCAGCTAGCTGGTCCTGGTGGGGCAGCAGTGTAGGTGTGATGTGAGCAACTCTGACTTATCACGTGCAGTGCTTCTAAGGTGAATTCGCAATGTGCAGGTCTGCAGTGATCCAGGAAATACACATAATTGATACAGACAAAGTCCTTAGACAAGTTCTTCTTTGAAGTTGTAAAGCTCTGAAATCTCAAGTAAATATTAAAACGGCATTGAACAAATGCTTATAACATGCCAGATGCTATGGCTTGTGCTGTGAACACATTGACACATCTAACAGTTTATGATGCAGGCCCATCTTCCCCATCCCCACTGTAGAAATGTGGAAACTGAGGCCTAGGCAGGTTAGCTAATTCACCAAAAGTTACCAAACTAGTGAGTGCAAGAGACTGAGTTTGAACCTGAGCACTCCTGACATTTAGTTCACCCAAAACCTCTAACACAGGTTCTAGTTTGTGAGGTATACTGTGGGACTTAAGACTCGTTTCTAGAAGATTTGTAGCTATTGCTATACCGACCCATGAACTACTCTCTGAATGGTGGAACTCTGAGCAGACAGACCAGAGGTTCTTGACATGGGATCTGCAACATCTGGGAACTTTTTGACACACAAGCCCAACAATTAATGTTCACCAAGCCTTCCAGATGATTCTGAGAAAAGTTGTGCTGTAGGTGTCCAAGCCTCAGTTCTGGGGCTCCTGCAGCCCCACCCTTCAGAGCATCTCCAGTCTGGCTGAGAAAGGTCACAGTGTTTTCACCATCTGAGCTCAGGTCTCCCATTCAGGCTCATGGTAGAATATGCTAATGGCTCTCAGTAGATATATAATTCCTGGTTCCCTACCAAGGCAGTATTCTGTGATATAGGAACAGGGCTGTAGCCTTAAACTCTCTCCTTTCACGTACCTGTTTTCCACTTGGGACAAGATCAAGCAGAAGACCATTATCCTAGTTTGACTGGCAAAACCACCTCTCTCTGATAACACAGGCAGCCATTAGAGGAGCCTGGCACATGCTCCTGTGCCTGACATTCCCAACCCTCGGTGGGCAAGATTATGGAAAGAGTTGTTCTCAGAGGAGTGCAGGCACCACGGAGCTGTTATCTGTGGTGCCAGAAGTGTTTTGATGGTTTTCAAGACCGACATTAAATTACTCACTGAAAAAAACCCTGAAGTGGGTGTCACTGGCTGGGGATGGGTGGGAGAGCCCACAAGCAGCATGGCAGGGACTATGAGAAGTGAGTCAGCACAGGAGCCATAAATCTTGATTACTCTCTGTCTCGACGGATTTGATCCAAATGCTTTGGACAGAGGCAGGGTTTGCATCTCACGGAAAACCACACACACACATACACACACACACACACACATCCCTGATTAAATATGCAAACTAATATAAATAGCCCTCAAGCCATGTTAACGTTCAAATTATCACCTCGAAGTGAAAGAGGCTCCTTGTCATAGACCTGGGATTCTCTGATGAGAAGTGGCACTTGGGTCTAAGAAGCCAGGAGGACCCACAACCTCCCTCTGTGCTCATGCCGGTCCTGGTGCATGTGTCCCTGTCCTGGGAGCTGGCTGCTCTCGTTCTGAAGGCAATTAGCATGGCCAGCCCTCACAGTTCTGATTGCCCACCTGGAGAATTAGGCACCCTATAGAAAAATGGAAATGCAGAGTCGGTGCCATAAAGCAATAATAAAGTAAAACATTCAATTATAGATGAAAAAAGGCACTTAGATTAATAAGAATACTGTATGCTGAAAAGCATTAAAATATCAGCATATTACCATTTTGCATACATAATGAATGAACTTAGAGACCAGAATGATTGGAACATAAAAAATACTAAATGACAGTGCCCTTTCTTATGAGCCAATGCTGCTAATTGGAGTCCAGGGCTAGAGGGATGTCTGAACCCTCAAGGACCCTTGGACAACTGTGAGGCTGTTTGGAACGAGGGAGCGAGGGGCCAGAGTGGTAGCAGGTAGGCAGACAAGGAAGGAAAAAATGAACAGTTGGCATCACTCTTTGGCAGGATGGAAATGGGATGGATGACTTCCACTCCTGGAAGAATACGTACCACCGAGGAGGATATTAATGACTTTAAGAGAATGGAAGGCGGGGGGGGGGGACAGTCATGTGACCACAACAGTCGCCAGACAGCATGAACGAAATGAACAGGGCCTGGGAAAGGGACTGAGCAGGGTGGTACTACTCTGGCAGCACTGAGGCTTCACACTGAGCTCCATCCCCAGCCCTTTGACCTTTGACTTTGATACAAGTCTTCTTAAGTAGCCAAAATGCCCTGGTTGGGCTGGAATTTGCAATTCTCTTGCCTCAATCCTGAAGAGAGCTGGGATTATGGGTGTGGACCACACACCCAACCACCGTAACTGTTGAAACAACTGGTGGCTACTCATTTTGGTTTTGGTGTTTTCCTTGTTGTTTTGTCATTGGAAAACTTGAGTCTAGGGTTTTCAGATCATCTGTTTTCAAGAAGAGGAGAAAAATGGATGTGTGTGTAAGATTTTACAATCTCTGAAAAGCAAAATATGCCATCCAACAATGTTTGTGAGTACCAACTATCTCCCTGGTCATTACCGTGGTCAAATACTCAGCACAGGAAAATAGGATATCACCATCTCTCTGATTTCATCTACTCCTGGCTCGGTTACTGCAGAAAAAAAAAAAAATCACACAGTTCTCTGAGACTCAGCTTCCTCATGGGTAGAATGGTATCTTACAGGCCACTGGGGCTGTGCTAGGCTGAACTTGGTAACCCTGGGAAGCAGTACTGTGCTTGATCCAGGGAAGGCTGAGAAATGTTGATTGAATGACTAAAGAAATGGAATGGTGAATGAGAGTCATCTGGATTCTCACAATCTCTTGGTATTTTCCTATTAGCTCTCTTCCCTGAGTCCCTTTTCTGTTGACTGAGACACAAGCCCAGCTCCTGAATGCCTGCTCAGTTTATTCTGTTTCCTCCATCTCCAACCACTCAGCCACCTGTCTGTGAAGGCTGCGCATAGTCTTACCCAGCAGTGTCAGGTCCAGCGCTGGGGACACAAGCAAGGAGGTATGAGCTCTGCTCTTGAGTACATCCAAGTAGGAGAGGTGGATGAAAGCAGATGTAAAGGTGGAATGTAAGGGGATGCTAGATAAGCCCTCCAGCAGAGAGACATGCAAAGGGGGTTTTGGCTTGTGTGTCCCTCCCTCACCTGTAGTCCGACCTGAGAAAACAGGTGTTATCACTCGACTTAGCAACAGTCCCATCAGAATTTCCATTCTGCACTCTGCAGAGACTCTTGTCATCAGAGCTCTGCTCTCCGGGCCACCCTGTGGGCCCTCTGCAGTCTGCCTGTCCTTCCAAATGGCTTGTGTCTTGGCTCTGGCCTCTTTCCGCTCTTCATGACTACCATCTCAAACCTGTATCCCGATCCCATTCGTCATGTGGCTGTTACCCCACTCTGCTGAGGATGCTTTGAGGCTTGTTGTTCCCAAATGTAAAACAGTGGCAGGAGAACAATTATTTCTTCACACATCAGTAATCATGGAGGATCCACACACACAGCAGTGCAAAGTGGACAAAGTAAGGTCCCCAGCCAGTGGGGTTCACATTCTGGTAGGAGAAGAAAGAGAAACTATGTCGTATAATTCCAGATGAAGACAAGAGCCATGAAAAGTAATAAAGCAATAAAGGAAGAGAAAGTGTTGGGGCGGGCTGCTTCTTACAGAGCAGTTTGAAGGCACCTCTTCAAAGGGAAGTGTGTAAAGGTTCAGGTATAAACACTGTGGTTGTGTCTGAGGTATAAAAAACAAAATCATTGAGGATTTAATAAAATGAAACCAATGACTACAGTATTTAACATATAAATGACATTTTAAGCCTTACAAGGTGAATCTTTTCTTCTCCTTTTTATTTTTTTTTTTGAGACAGGACCTCAGTGAGTTGCTAGGTTGCCCAGTTGAGGTTCAAATAGCTGATCTTCCTCCTGACTCCACCTCCCAGAGGACACATCCCCACATCTGGCATGAGGTGAGTCTGCACAGGTGTATGTTACACATCACTGACGAACATCTCCAGATAAAACCAGTAGAGCTCTATATGTGCTCAGTCTGTATTTTCTAATTGCCTTTTTTGATCCTTACATTGACCCCATCAGGCAGATAATGTTTCTGCCATTTTTTATAGATGAGAAAATGAAGGCAAGAACATTAAGCAAATTGCTCCAATTCACCACGTTTTAAGCAATAAAATCACAGATAGTAAATGGGCAGGTGTCTCTGGAGTAACCTGCTCTCTGCTGCTCTGTCACGTGGCATATTTTAACCACAGTGGCACTAGGCTTGATCTAGTCTTCTTTTTCTGACCTTTAAAAACACACTTGAACTTTTACCATGAATTTCTTATTTAATACATTTATTTATTCTATGAGCATTTATCAAATGCCTGCCAAGTCGCTGGCCCTTGAGCAGGCACTGGAATATAAGGAATGTGGCCCAGCTTCTATCCACATTCTGAAATGTGGAGGTAGAGACAAGTGCAAAATTAGAATGCACTGTATCGAGCCTTGAAACACCATTAACTGTCTCATGTGTCTTCAGCTTGTCTTCCCGACAGGAATATGTCAGCACAGGGTGTGATGTATAAAAATTATTGCTGGTGTATCTGGACATTTTCATAAACAATGGAAAAATATTAGTGGCTCCTCAGAAACAAAAATATACAGTAGCAGAATTATAAATTTCAAGAAATCTTCAAATAGGCTTAGAAGATAGTCAGCTAACCAGGTCCCTTTAGCTGCTTAAATCTTGATTTTTCTCCTTTGATTTTCCCTTCTCATTAGAATTTTTGATTGATTGGGTGAAGAACAAACCTTCCTTGTCTTTCTAGTATAGTTATGTTTAATTTCCTTTTACCCCCAGTCTTCAGCCTTCCACATGTAGACAGGAAGAGATTTACTCCTTTTGTTATATGCCACAAGAGAAGGTAAAACATGGGTCTCTGTCTCTAGCTTTATAGTAAAACTGGACCATCTGCAAACCACACCCTCCTGGCCCATCTACTAAGACACAAGGCCCTTTTACCTTGGTTGATTAATTCTTGAGATTGACTTGGAACTTGTACATATTGCCTTCACAATCATTACAGAGGCATTAATTGATTTTTCAGGTGTAGAATCTGTGCCGTTCCCCCAATTTTATGGCTCTCCTTCAATCCTTTTTACAAACTGCCAGGGCTGTTTGGCCCTGCCCCAGCTTTCATTCATCTCCACTCAGGTAACACTTGGGATGGGAAGCCGAGGACCAGCACACTTCCTATCTCCATTGCTATAACACAGACTTCAGCTGCATGTATCCTTCATACTGCTTCTAACAGAGCAGTAAAATACCATTTTTTTCTTCTCTTTCTATCATAACTTTCACGATGTCTCCATTCTATTCCATTTCTACAGACGTAGACAAACACACACACAATCACACATACACATCTGTTGTGAGATTCTTACTGGCAGCTCATCAAGCTGGAGGTCAGGTTTCATTGGATCCTGTTTGTGTATTTTACACAGCTAAAATGAAATGGTTTTAAGGAAGCTGTGGATTTACCAATTTGACACAGTCCACACAGTCTTTATTACCTGGTTTCATTTGTTTATATTTCCTGCCACTCCTGAGGGAATTTGAGTTTGCAATTCCTAACTGGTCACACTGAACTATTTCCAGCTTTCTGACCAGGCCAGATGTGTCCTGGCATTATGCAATTGCACATGCTGCTATCCAGGCTTGACCCATTTTCCTTTCCAAGCTAATAACAATAGCTAAGAACATACCTTAGCACGGAAGACTACTAAACACTCACATGCACTATTTCACATGATACCCAAAACTGCCCTCTGAGAGAAGAGCTACTGTTGCCTGTGTTTCATAGATTAGGAAACCTACATGTAGAGGAATAACTGTAACTGCTTAATATCAAGGAAAATCAAGCCACTGACTCTAAAGTAGACCTTTTTCTCTAACAAGTCATCTTCTTAATTCTGCCTTACTCTTCACCATATACTTTACACAAGTCCTCCTCTTGTGAAGCCTCTTTGAGTTCCTACAGGGAGGTTATTTTGTCTTGATGGGTCCTTAAGGATTGTACACATTGTCTCTTGGTAAAGGTACCAGGCTCTTCCAATTATTTGATTCCACGCAAATTTCTCAGTAGACCAGTATTTCTTTGCCTTGAAAATTAGTCAACTCTAAAAATATGTCAGATGAAACAGGATGTGAGACATCAGTTCTCAGGCCTTGATCTATGACCTGCTGCTACCCATTAAAGACGGAGGCACCTCTTTTCCTCTATCCACCTTTGCAACCAATGTCTGGGTTATACACCCACTTGTTCCCCTATACTTACTCCAAGGACCAGGGGCACTATAACTGCAGGGAGCACACAGTACATCTCCAGTGGTGACAATGGTTGCTAGTCTGTACCTGCAGAGAGGAAACCTCTCAAAGAGGGGGAAAGTCCTTCCAAAAATGGCCCACTTGTGCCTAACTGGAAGAGAGCTAACCTCTAGCCCACCATCCCAAAGCCATGAAAACTAATCCTCTTTATTAATGGGTGAGTCTGACCTTTTTTAGAGCTGGGCCTACATTTGTTCCTCAAACCAAAATCTTCCCCTATTTCTGCCTCACTTTCTAACTCTGCCCAATAAACCTGACAGTGCCTCTCACTGATATGTCCTGAATTTTGACCCCAACAAACACAAATGTATTTAAAAATTACAGTTTTCACACTTGAATGCTACTTACTGACAACTCCCACTCAAACTATTCCAGAGGCCTCTTGAAGGAAGGGATGATGTTTTACTCTTTTGTAATCTCCTTGCTTATTCTTGGGTTTACAATCAGCATGTGAAGATGTTAGTTGAATGCAAGAATAAATTATAAACTGGGCTCCCTAAGATGCAGAAGATACAGCCCATGTTGTAGGGTAAATCAGGCTAAAGGGAAGGCTGGCATTGCGGTACCTCTCCCCTAAGATCAGTTGCTGCAGACCACTCAGGTCAAACACTGAGTTAGCTGCAAGTCACACTTGTGGCTCTTCGCAGCACAGGAGAGCTGTGCTTCCCAGCCCTGGAGAGGTTAGGAAAGACAGCCATGTCTCGATGGGGCCAAAATACCACCAGTGGAATGAAACACCTCATTTCTGGGTGAAAGATGGTAAGAATCAATCTATGATCTGCCATTTTCCTTTGCTTGGGCACATGTTCTGTGGCATGACCCAGGTGGCAGAGACTTCCACCACCACCTACCTGGGTATGCAAGCTGTGGACAGGAAGCACCAACAGAAAATGCTCCTTTGCAGCACTAAGCCAAAGTTGCTGGGAGATTGTTACTCAAGCACTGCCCCGCCAACCTGTGTATCTGTTCAATTATTTATTTTCCAAATATTTAATGTGCTTCCAGAAGCTACAACAAAGGCAAAGGACATGACGAGGAACAAAGCCAGATATGGTCCTCAGACTCATAGTAGTCATAGTCTCCTGGAGAGAAAAATATTTATCAAAGGAACACGTACATAAAAATTTACAGCAGTAACAAATGTCTTGCGAAGGGAATCCTGAGGCCATGAAATAAGCTAATGGAATCAGATGATCAGAGATCAGAAGAAACTTCCCTGGGGAGAGAGATTCACACTTGAGCAGAGATCTGCAGAAAGAGAAAGATTAACTAGATAAAGAGCTTGGGGGAGGGGAAAGGAAGATGTGAAGCAGAGGGAATGGCGTAGGCAGTCTTAATGCAAGACGCTGTGGGACGAAGGCCCTGAATGAAGGCCCCGTGCAGCTCTGCAGGCCGACCTCAAAACTTCTCCATGATACTGACTGCCAGCAGAGTGGATGGCGCTAGCTGAAAGGGGCAGTGCACAGTTACATAGGGTCCTGAGGCAACTTCAATTACAGGTTACTGAACAGATGCGGGCTGAGTCAGAATCTGTGGCTGCATGTACTGAATGCATGGCCCCTGCCCCGTGGCCATGTATCTTACTGCGCTGAGCCCCTGAAGTTTGCATCACGTCTTTGGGAGGAAATGAGGAAAAGACAGTGTGGTGAAGCAGCTTCCTTGATAGGACCTAATAAGCCCTTACTCCTATGCATCATTCATGAAAAACAAAGTGCAAGCCCCGAAGGACACTTCTCTGATAGATGGACGCTCTTGTCTTCATTCTCTGGAAGTGGAAATTAAGCAGAGAGCTGAAGGCCTGGCCTGTGAGTCTGCATATCTTGGGACCAGGTCTCAGGAACAGGGTGGATGAGAACAAATGGACGGGATGGCAGTATTTACCGAGTCCCAGGGTACTTTCAGACTTTGGTCCTTTTAATCCCCTGACGTCCCTGAAAGTATATATTACCATTCCCTTATTGCACGCATTTGCAGAGGTGAATCAATAGAGAAGGAAATAGAGGCACAAGGAAGTCACAAAGCTGGTAATTTGTAAAGCTAAGGCCCAATCCAGTCCCCTGTGACCCTGACTCACCTTCTGGCTTCCTGGTGCTGAGGGATAAGCAGTCTATTGTGTAAAATTTATTTAAAGTAAGGGTTATAAAAGCAAACACCTCCAGAAAGTGACTGTGGTAAATGAGGGAAGTGGATCAGAAAAGATCAGTACAGAGGAGTGGACGCAGGGGGATCTGGGGGTCCTGTGGCTGTTCAGAAAGGGAGAACTGCCAATCAGTCCCATTTGCAATTGGCACATATGAGCAGAGACCCTGATCTGCCAGATTTCAAGAGAATCCAGACAGTTATGTGAAATCTGCAAGCTCTTACAAAGCTAGTATCTCAGACAAAAAATGGACAAGCCAGAAACCTTCATAGACACCACACAGAGCTATAGATGAGCTTCATTAAAGCCAGAGATACTCAATTGGTTGTGATGTCCCCCTGGGAGGCACACAGTGATGCCAGCTGGCATTTTTGTTTGTGAGAACTGGGTGGAAGAGTGCTCCCATAGCCTGGGCAAGAATACTTCCCTGTGCACAGCACAGCCTCCACGTGGAAGAGCCATGCAACCCCACATGGCAATAGTGCCAGCAAAAAGTAGTCCTGGTCTAGGCAGGCTTCCCTCTTGCTCTAATGTCTGGTTTAAAATTTTCTCCACTCAGCTAAGTCTTTCCAGGGCTTATTATCCCCTCGCAAGGGAAGGCAGGATGGTTTTTATTTGCTTTTCATTTAGTTTGCCTTGTTCCAGACCTGGGCTAATTCTTGCAAATGCTGAAGGTCTTGAGTTACACTTGCAAATCCAGCTTAATGTTTGAGTGTATAAGACACAGGAGCAATTCAACTCCAGTCAATAATGTAAACAAAGCCTGGTTTAGATAAACCCCATTACCAAGCCTGAAGTGGCCCAGGGCACCTCTGCTACTGCTGATTAGCGTAAATGCTAAACACAAACCAATTAACACACTCTAAGGCTGCTTATCTCCTGTCACTTAGTGTGGAAATAAAGCCCAACGCTAAATACACATATTGATTTAGCCATTAAACCCAGCATCACTCAAAATAAAACTCATTATATTACTGAGTAAAAACAAAGTCACCTTAGTCCTCATAATGGGCTGTATTATTAAGAAATTTCACTTTCACACTTTTCTGTTGATTTCACCAACTGGACTGAGGACCTCCTTCTACTGTGCATGCTAGACTCATCAAGTACAGTTGCACACTCACCTTAAAACTATCTTTGCCTATAACCCTAAACATGGACACTTACATGAGAAGCCTTTTCCTTTAAAATACTATTTTAGCACAGATGAGGAAATTTTATGCTTGGAAGAAAAGTTATTAAACAGGAAGGTGAACTGGGATATTAAAAAACAACAAATACAAAAACCACAAGCAATATCGTTAAAAATGGGTTAACTCTGAACATTAACCACAGGCACTGATCCGATGTTTATGGAAACAAAAACCAGAAGTACCTTTCCAGTTCAGGTACAAGGAACACACAGGGGAGTCTGGAAAAAATGCAATCACAACAACATCATTTTAAGTGAATGTTTTAATTTACTCTGTATTAAGGTCTACATGCCAGCTCACACACTGCATATTCGACTACTATGGCAGCATGGCATTTTACCAAAATTGTTTCTGTCTTCCCAGCTAGAAACTGAGCACCAGTGAAGACTTCATCCTGTTCACTTTCATATCTCCATGTGCTCACAGGTACACTACTGTACTTGTATAGTAGAGAAGCATAGCCCATTAGCTAGCTCACAAAAATACAAGCTTCTAGAAGCACCCACAGAATTTCAGTGCCTGCTTCTTCTGTACTTTGTTCCACAGACATCACTTGAGGGCTCTTTCACCTTCATTTCTGATGGACAGAATACTCTTTGGTAAACAAATAATCTTGGCCCTTATTAAACTCTCTGCAAGATGTGGTTCTTATCATAGTGTCTTAGTCAGTTTCTTGGTTGCTGAAGCACAATTCCCAACAACAACGTGAAGGGGAAGAGGTTTATTTTAGCACACAGTTTCAGAAGTTTCAGTCCATGGCCAGCAGACTCCAAAGCAGAAATCACATAATGGAAGAGCCTGGGCAGAGAGGAAAGCTGCATGCAGTGTGGCAGCCAAGAAGCAGAGACAGAAGGGAGGAGCCAGGTGCGAGAATACACCCTCCTAGGGGACACCCTCAGTGACCAGTCTCCAACCAGGCCTCACCTCCAGCAACACATTTGTGTAGCAGTATAGTGCCCTATTATTCAATCATCTCCCAGACACATTTGTCAGAAACTATTCCCCTGCATTACCAAAATCTTCTAAAGAGACTTAGAATTACAACATGGAATGAACTAACTGCTTTGCTTCTAGGAAAACTACTAACATGAAAGTAAATACACACTGAGCATAGATGAACATGGACAACAAGAAGCAGAGAAGAGAGTAGGGTGGGTAAGGAATATGATTTGATAGGATGACAAATGCTGAAGCTAGCACCAACAGTGTTAAACAGCAAGAGAGACATAAGCAACTTGCTTTAAACAACCATGGAAGGCCCAGAGCATTTAAGTACCAAGTACCAGCATGCATATTGGGTGCATTGCTGAAGCTAAACATCTTGGTGTCAGGTAAATCTATAATAAATCTATTCTTCTCACCACACACTAGCTGGAGGCTCATACTTTCTAAAGTGTCAACCTATCTCTTCAGAGGTCGTGCTGAGAACAAGCAATACATGAAGGAGATGGACCCTAACATAGCCCATGCCTCCTGAAGGGCCATGATCATTCCAGTTCATACCACTGACCATCGTGGTGGGCCCAGGGATGAACCTGTTGCTCAGTTGTTCCATGAAAAGTTACTATGGTGATTTGGATGTGGCTTCAGTGTGTTCCTCTAAAATTCATGTGCTGCAAGTTTTGTCCCCAGAGTCCTGCTGTGGAGATAGTGGAGCCTCTAAAAGGTGAGTCCCAGGAGAAGGTGGCTAGCTCATGACCAGAACTAGATGCAGAAGAGGAGATTAATACATCTCCAACAGGACTCTTTTTAATTCTCACAAGAGCAATTGTGTGTGTGTGTGTGTGTGTGTGTGTGTGTGTGTGAGAGAGAGAGAGAGAGAGAGAGAGAGAGAGAGAGAGAGAGAGAGACTGGGGATCAAACTCAGGGCCTTGTGCTTATGAGACAGATTCAGTGTGACTGAGCTACATCCTTGGTCCAAGAGCACATTTTTATGAAGAGAGCCAGTCTGGTTTGTGAATTACTCTGGTGCTCTGCCTCATCCTACAATCTCTCCCTCTCAAATGTGTTTTACTGTGATGCCACCTGCCAAAGCTGAGCAAATGCTGCTACCATGTTCTTGACTGTCCAAAACTGTAAACTACATCTACCTTTTCTCTATGAGATATTCAGTTTTGGGTATTTTGTTATAGCAACAGAAAATAGAAAAACTTGGAACTTCTAGAACTATTAAGACAAAAGCACAGAGTCCTTTTGCAAGAAAGCTGAACTGGCAGTGTCCAAGCTTGCTGGTGGTTATCTCTCCTCAAGGGAGATAATGCCCAAGGATGAAGTCAATAGAAAAGTAACATAAATCATGAGAGAGGCAGATTCATGATAGACATTATTTGAGTACCAGAATCCAGCTGTGCTTCAAATCAGTTAACCTGGGAAAAAATTAGCTAACACTTACTGAGAATTTCTACGTGTCAGGTCCTGCTCTAAAAAAATTTACTTTCATTAAACTATTTGATCACTTTACCACAGCAATACAGACACCATAATTATTCTGTTTCTTTATAGAGAAAACTTTATAAAAAAATAACATAAACTGTGAAGTCAGGACTCTCAGAAATTCTAACATTGAAACCTGAAAGCTTGAACATACATGATGCAATCCCTTGTTGTTGTTCGGGGAGTAAATATGGCCACTGAGGTCAGCTGATGTATCCTGCTCCCTGACAAAGAGTTACATGTATCCTGCTCCCTGACAAAGAGTTAAACAGTCCACTGTCTTGTCTACCCAGCACTCTTTACTGACAGGAACCTGGCACACATATAAGTACCATTTCTATAAAAGGCACAAGCCAGTGCCTTTACACACCTTTCCGTGAATTATTTTCAGTAAGGAATTTTAGGCACATTTTCAGGAAGTTAAATCCTAAGTTAAATTCTGCAGAGGATGATGAGATCAAACAATACATAACCCATTCTTTATGTTCTTCCTAAAGTTCAAATGTTCAATATTGCTTATTTTTGGGTTTTCCCTGACAACAAAGCACAACTTCACATTGTTCATCGAGATATGTCACCTAGTCAGACTTCTGGTCAGCAAGAATTCAGGCATTAACAACTCCTACTCTTTCTAATTTATTTTCTCTATAATAAACAAACTAGAACTTTGTCCAACTCTTTCCCAGATGTACTTCTCATGGCATAAATTTCACTTATGGTGAATATTTATTGCCCTGGGAAGTTCAGTGTTCCATTAACAATATGTTCCTGGAGCCCTGGGTTAGCCTTCTTCTCTATTTATCCTCCATGTGTACTGAGGAATTGCAGCCAGTGCCAGGCTTTCAACCACCTCTCTACCTCTCCCCAACTTTCCAAGGTGCTTGGAATCTCCTCAACACCATATGTGTAATTCCAGTTCCCACCAAATACATAGGACTGAAAGTCCCACAAACCCAGCAGTGCCAGAACTCTTCTCCCCCTTCTGTGTCTCTCTAGTTTCCATCCTGCTCCTGGTTTACCTGTATTTCATTTTCACCGAAGGTGTTATCAGCTGCTTGGGATTCTAAAGCAGGTAACTAGTCTGGTTCCTCGTTTTTTGGCCAGTCCTCATCTTCAATTAGTTGCTAAGTCCTAAGCCCTCAAAATATCTCTCAAATTCATCCTTTCTTCTTTTCCCCCTGTTATTTCTCTGCTGAACCACTGCTCAAGGCCCTTAAACATCCTTCCCACCTCCAAGGCATCTCCCTCTCAATCTGCCCTCCCCATGGCAACCAGCATGATCTTTCTCCAAAAGATACTGAATCTTCAGAGCCTTGGAGAAAACAGTACAGTCGTTACAAGAAGTCAAGAAATCCTCTCTCAAATTCCTTTTAAAATTCCTTCAAACAGCCAATAATGGAATGATCTGATATCTCTGCTAACAGGATAAAATCTATTGCATTGTGAATCCTACAAGTTTACATTAATTGCAGTGTTGTTTGAAACAGACTTAAAAACATACACAAGATTGTTGTAAGATTTCAATTACTTTGTATTGCCTAAAAAAAAAGATAAACTCAAACATTTTCCCCAACTTTTATCAGGAAGTAATTCCAAACTGAAAACTTCCAATAGAAACAGTACAAAAATATCCTTATACACTTTACCCAGATTTACTTATCGTTGAGGTTTCATTAAAGAAAACTGCTGTATCCTCTGCATGCTGTCTCTCTGTGCCTCCCTCCCTCCCTCCCCCTCTCTCTTTTTCTCTCTCCCCCATCTATATAACATGCATGCACAATTACTTCTCAGGACCACTTTAGAGTACATCGTATATGCCATGAACTTTTACCAAAAATATTTCAATGCATATTTCTAGCAATGTGTTTTTATTTAACTAAAGCACAGTTAACATTTGCTCAATTTAACATTTATTCAATGCTTTTGTCTAATCTACCATCTGAATTCCAGTATTGTCAGTTGACTTAATAATATCTTTTAGTGCTTATTTTTTTCCCTCTAGTAGTTGACCCAACTGAGAATCAGAGACCAAATTTAGATGGTATGTCTGTTTAGTTTCCTTTAATCTGGAATGTTTCCACAATCTTCTCATAACTCCTACTTTATCTTTTATGACACTCTCAGTTTTGAAAAGTCCACTACTTTCTCTTAAATAGAACTTTCCTTATCTAGGACTTGTCTGATTTTTCCCTGTAGTTAGAATCAAATTAATCATTCCTTCATGGAATACTAAGTGCACCAATAATGCCTTATCCTCCTCGGAGTATCAGATCTATGCAGCCCAAATAGCTCCAATATGTCCTTCAAGGTCTATATATTATGGCTCTTCTTGGAGTCCACACTCTTCCTTTTGACATTTGCTTTTGAACTTACATTGGCTGACTTCCCAGGGATCAGTCTTTGTAGAAACTGTGTCTAAAGACTGTTCCTTTGGGGGACCATCTCTCCTTTCAGTTATTACTCATGTCCTTAATCCTCTTGGCTTGTGTGGGAACAACATTCCCAGGCCTCTGTTTTCAGGAATATCAAGAGGCCGGGGGCTGGCTGATCAAAGTCCTCTCTCTCCTCAGCCTTTTAGTGTCATCAAGGTTGTGGAAATATTCCATGTTTAGGACTTTCTCTGCACATACCCACTTTTCTTTCAGTGCTGTGAATTAAAAAGAGCATGTATGTGTAGAAAGGGATCTTAGCACAATATGGTAAAATCAGCCATAAGAAAAAAGGTGAATAAGTTATAGTATATGTGTGTGAAAAAGAAAGGGAAAGAGAAATAGGTGATGATGTAATTCAACAACCTGATTCCTGCCATCCTCTAAGGTTTTATCAACTAGGACTTCTCCACTGCATGAGTTGATAAATTCTGTGTTGTTTAAGCTAAAATGGAATGATTATTTCCCACAAATTTCAAGACTCTAAACTTCACCTTTTCTGTACTGCTGTTTTGATGAATGCCCAGAATAATAACAAACTGGATAATATTTATACATGCTGAAAAACTACTTTACAAAATAATTACAATGTGCAAAATTACTACAAATCTAAATGGTGCTCTGTAGAACTACAGAGGGGATGGGCTACCTAACTATAAAAGGGGAACTTATTTTCAAGAATGCTGCTCAGTTCTGGATTAATAGAAAATCCTAGATAAAAAGGGTCACCTCGAGAAAGATAAATAACTAATGTTAACAGAAAGAATACCTTAGTTTAAACTACCATAGAAAAAATTCAAAGCCTTCGAAAAATTCATGCCCACAAAATTTCAAAAGTTAATTTCCTACTAAAAAGCAGAAATGCATATGCCTTTTGAGCTGTAATAGAGCATTTGTAAAATGCATAACATAGTAAGTGCTCAGAGAGAAATCTCTAAAACTTATCAGGCAGCATAGAGGAGCATTTTGCTAGGTCTTAAAATCTGACTATGAATTCCCCCAAAGGGACAAGACAGGGAAGTTTATTCCAAGCAATGAGAATTTTTGTGTGGGAAAACTTGGAAATATTAACACATATAAATAATTGTCAAATGACACAAACCTGGGGATACTGAAAAGATGATAAAAATGGAGCATATATACAATTTAGAGATGGATCTAATTCTAAAAATATGTGGCTATGATACTGATCATTGATACTGAATATCAGGGAAGTAGGTACACCTATGGTAAGTTATTTTAAAACTAACTTGATATTACTTAGACATATGATGTGGTTAAAAATGTGCAGTAGCCGGGCGTGGTGGCTCACACCTGTAATCCCAGCACTCGGGAGGCAGAGACAGGAGGATTGCTGAGTTCAAGGCTTGCCTAGGCTACATAGTGAGCTCAGAGACAGCCTGAACTACAAAGCAAGACCCTGTCTCAAAAAAAAAAATGTGCAGAAATCTCTGGTTTTATTCACAAAAGGGTAACATCCAGAGTGAAGAGAACAACCGCTGTCCTGACCAAGCTCTGTATCCATCCTGATACAGTGCTCCATTTAAGAGAACTATCAGGGTTTAAAAAAAAACTCATATAAGTTTGTGATACATAATAATAGTACTTCTTTTGGGAAATTGGTACATATACCATCGTCCATAGTTTTTAAAAATGGCTCTGCTTGACTTGTGCAACCATTGTGGAGAGCTGTGTGGAGATTTCTCAGAAAACTAGGACTACGGGTCCCATTTGACCCTGCTATACCCCTGCTAGGAATATACCCAAAAGAACTTAAAAACTCACATTGGAAAGACAGATGTACACCCTTGTTCATAGCAGCTCAGTTCATGATAGCTCAATCTTGGAAACAACCCAAATGTCCATCAACTGGAGAGTGGATAAAGAA
>PVIC010036556.1:0-18523 GCA_004025085.1 Thryonomys swinderianus
TCAGGCTGGCCCTGAGCTCACTATGGTGCCCAGGCAAGCCGCCGCGAACTCAGCAATCCTCCTGTCTCTGCCTCCCGAGTGCTGGGATTAGAGGCTTGAGCCACCACGCCCAGCATTATATGTGGTAACCGGGGATCGAACTCAGGTCCTTGCGCTTGCAAGGCAGACACCGGAACCACTGAGCTAACCCTCCGGCCCACACAAATGGGTTCTTTACAAAGGTCATCACTGCACTGTGCTGCTGCTCTTTCATAGCACAGATCCTAGACCTCAAAATGCAAAAGGATCCACAAAGCGCCACTGGCAGATGACCACACATAACGTCCAGTTTATCTCAAGAACAAGCCATGTCCCTGCTGCACTGCAGTTCTGTGTGATGACAGTGAGTCTGTATCTGCTCACCCAGTGCAACACAAGGCTTTTAAAACACTATTTCTTTCTCCCCGTGGTCCCGCAGGTTTCTACCTGCACTCTTCCCTTGGGCCCCTGGTCACCTTTTAAAGTTCTCAAGCCCTGTTCTGTGTGGTTTGACCAGGGCAGAATCCTAGGGAAACAACCTCCTAGATCTCTACTTAAATATTTGCTAAGTGCCCAGCATGTGCCAGGCACTTAAATATGAGTAAGACTCTGCACCTGCCCTCGGTAAGGTCACAGAATTCCATTAATGTCATAATTAATGATTTCAACAATTGTTTCAGGGTCATGGCCCATATTGAACTTGGAATAAATCAAAGTTCACATACATTACAGTCAGGGCAAAATAATTCCTTCCAATCTAAGTGCAGAGTTTTACAGATGCTCCTGTTGGGTTATATAATTTTAATTTTCATCTTATTCTATTAACATAACTCTGTTTATAGCTTATAAAGCAGTAAATGCTTCACAGAAAGATAAAGATGTTCTTTTTTTGCTATTAGGACTCAAACTCAGGACCTTTCGCTCACTAGGCAAGTGTGATGTCACTCTGCTAAATCTCTGGCCCCTACAGACATTCCTTTATTTTTATCATTGAAATTAAGAACATTTTGAATTAAAGGTGAATGAGTGTACTTTTAGCTATGGTGACAAGTACATTATTTAAGCAAAACAAGGGCGGTGTCTGTTATGGTACTACACAGTGTTGGTAAATGAGTATCGGCTTTCTTTCTTTCTCCTCTCTTTCCCTGAACTGTATTTTCTTTACCTGGCAAACTCCTACTCACCCTTCAAGAACAACGCACAGCATTCAGGCAAAGACTTCTGAATCTCCAACTAAGGGAAGAACCCTTTCTCCTGCTTTTCTGGCCCTCAGTGCACCACCGCATATCACAAGGACTGATTATTTGCCCATTTTCATCTGTTCAGGGTGATCTCTGCCCATTGGTGACTGTCTCAGTTAGGCTCTAAAAATCTCAAGTCCTAAGAAGCCCGTAGTCCCAAGCAAACCAGAAAGAATGGTCATTCTACATGAGTGTTTAATAAAGCAATCACCATTTACAAAAGGCTGAAGTAGAATACTGTATATCACAAGTATTACCTGGTCTAATTTAGGCAACTGCTGTACAGAAAGAGGTGAGGTTGAGAGGGGCAAGTACCTGGCCCAAGGCCCCGTGGTGCGCACAGTAGCACTCTCAGCTCTCCACCCTCAATCACCGGCCAGCTAGAGCGAGGCAGTAGCTCTTACTTAAGCCTCCACCATTTGCCAGGGGCCCATGTGACTGGAAGTCTATATAGGAGCAGGGCCCTGGATCCGACCCTGATATGACGGGGGCGAATTCACATGCATGGCTTTTAAGTGGAGTTGCTTTTTCTAAGCACGTGGGGAAAGCTGAGGATTTGAAGGCCAGCACACTCCATAGCCACACACAGTCCCCTCGTAGAGAGAACAGGGCTCCTCTCCTGGCTCCACTATTTGAAACACTTGGCAGTGAGCAGAAGAGAAAAATCTAGGAATCACCTGGTGGCCAGAGCCCAGTAAGAGCATGGGGGACAGTTCTGGGTGGAGCCGTCCTCTACTTCAGCTTCCGGGTCGGCACTGCAATTTGGATTTTATTTATTTCCTTTCCCACCCACCTGCAGGGAAGGCTACAATGCAAAATCTAAGCGCCACGGTGAACGTGTACAGTGTCCTGGCGCTGTGTCCATACTGCTGGGCGTTCACTCTCAGCACAGTTCTCCTGTCTTCAAACTGTTCTGGTCCCTCTTCCTTAACCAAATGCCAAATTCGCTTCCAGGACTGTTGAGGACTTGTTACTGCAAATGCCCCCTCCTGTCTGCCCCCAAGTTAAAAGAAATGGAACTATAGGCCACTTTTCCCGGCTTTAAACCCCAAACTCCAAAGAGAGCTCTAGATAAGAGAATAAGCCAGGAGTACAGGCCAAGCCTTCAGAGCCGCCAGAGTGCCTGTGCACTGGGGCGGCCCCTCCTCCCCTGCGGTGCTGTGAGGGCTCCCGGTACCGGTGCTCTTGGAGTCAGAGGGGCGCTGGGACAGGCAGGCCGGCGCCTCTTCACTGTTAATCAGTTTACCTGGGATGTGTATTGGCTGTACCACCCCGGGAGACCTCCCCTGGCCACCCAGGGCCAGAGAATCATTTAAAAGGTCTTGAAAGTTGAGACTTTCCTCCCAGCCAACCCAAAGCTGGAATCAGTGAGGGACAGACTTTACCCTTCAAAGTGAGAACAAAAGCAAAAGGATTTAGCACTTAGTAGGTAGTTGATAAAAGTTAACTTTGTTTTGAAAAAAATTATCGAAAAGTCGGGTGCTTTTCTTCCCCCAAGAGCCAAACCCATTGGTCCCTCAGGTCCAGAAACCGCTCAAGAGCTGGCGTCCTTCCAATGTGGAACTCGAGATCCCCAAGTCCTTGCTCTTCTAGCCCAGCATGGCCACCCATACCTGGAGCCCAGCCTGTGTCTTCTAACTCAACCACCTGGGGGAAGCGCAGACCCAAGGCGAGGAAGCAGCTGGGGCAAAAACCAACTGGTGCATTATAGAGAAACCCCCTCTGGGCTTCCTGCCTTTCCAGAAGCTAGCAGGGGTGCCTGCCTCACCAGAGCGGCTCCGTGAGACCACACCGGACCCCTGGATGGGCCTGGCGCAGCCCTGTGGGACCCATCTCCCAGAGATCTCATTTGCTGGTCCCTCCTTTGTGTCCGGTGTGAAATCCCCCACAGGAAAATCATCTGCCACTCAGAGGGTCCTCCAGCTGGGCCGCCAAATGGCCCAGAGTTCAGGCCCCAGTCCGTGTCCTGCGATCTTCGCAAGACCACAGAAGGGACAGAGCGCTCTTTGCAGGAGGCAATGGGTGGGAGTCACGCCAGCCTCCCTCTGAAAGAGCGGAATCCTGGGGCCTAGTACTCCCTGCCGCACATCCTCCCTGACTCCAATTTCTGCCTCCCAGTTGCCCTTAATTGGAAACTCGAAGGCATGGAGCCCTCCTCCAGCAACACGCGCACGGATGAAAAAAATCAGACGTCACGGCAGAGGTCCTGTGCGTCCCCCAACACTACTCACCGAGGTTGGGGTGTCGCGCGGTTGGGTTGGCCCGACCAGGCAGGCTGTGCAACACTGGGCCGTCGAAGGGGCCGGCGGAGGCGGCTGCGGCCGCAGCCCAGGACGCGCCCACGTCGGCCATATAGGCGGGATACGGGCTGGAGTAGGAGCCCGCGAAGCCCGCGCGCCCGTACTGCTCCCGGGCGCCCAGCCCCGCGCCCGCCGCCCCGCCGCCACTGCTGTAGGCTGCGGCTTCCCGTGCGGCGGCCGCGGCGGCAGCTGCTGCCAAGGACCCCGTGGTCCCCGGGAAGGAGAAGCGCGGTGACACGGGCGGCGGGGTGTATGCGGCGCCCTCGGCGCCCGCCTGGCTCCAGCCCGGGCTGCCCTGCTGGGCCCCAGGCGCTGTACCCGCCGCCGCGGCACCTGAGCCGCTGCCCGAGGCGCCCCCCGCCGCGGCGCCCGCACCCCCGCCCTGCAGGTAGGACAGGCCGAGCACCGAGGAGGGCACGCGCGGCGTGGGCACGTAGACCGGCGAGGACGCGGCGCCTGTGCCATGCATAAAGGCGCCCGGGCCGCCCGCCTCGTAGGCGCCGGGCGGGGGTCCGTGGTTGGCGGCCATGGCCAGACTCTGGTACATCGCCCCTCGCTGCAGGGCCGGAGGACCGCGGGGCTGTGTCGGACACGAAGATCAAAGTCAGAGCAGAAGACGCCGATAGCTCAAAAATACGTGCGTCTATGATCCGGCATGGGGCAAGAGACGAGGCTGTCCTGTACTTGGGAAGTTCCAGATGGTCTTCGCTGCTTCCGGACAGACGGCGATGCAGGAAGGACACCGCCCCGGGCCGGGAGCTCGGAGGGGCGGCAGGAGGAGCGCGCTGGCGCAGCGCACCGGCCTGCAGGTCGCTGCGCGCCGCGTCCAGGACCCCAAGTCGCGGGTCGGCGACGGTCTGGCTCCAGGGCCCAGGGCTGGGCGGCTCTTTCCCCTCGCTGCAGCCGCGGTCCTACAGGAAGGCTGACAGAAAACGGAGAGAGAAGTTACCGCAGAGCTTTCCGGGTCCCCGCTCCCCATGCTAAGTCGCTTCTGTCCATGCTGCAAACGAAATCGCCGCTTTGGGTCCCAGCTTCGAAGCCTCAGGTTTCCTGGGGAAGCCGCGGCCTTTGTTTTGCTCGGCCGGGCTCAGGCTGCCTTCGCGGTAGGCCTCGGGGCGGGCACGCTAGGGACTTGGGTCCGGGCACTCAAGCCTGCACTTACTCTCCGATCTATCTAGGACAATTAATTTTTCTATTGCTTACCAGGAAGGACTTTCATTTTACCTTATTCAAGAATATTTTTGCTACAATATTTTCTGGATCGAAGAGTTTCGGTTTCCAGCAAGTGCCTGGGACCCAAGAAATCTCCCTCATCTCTTTTTTCTTCACTCCTCTCCCCAAGCATTCTTGGCCAAGAGAGAACTTTGGATGGGGGGGGGGTGCATTGACAACGACAAACTATGCAAACCAGCAACCTAAGAAAGTTTTGCTAGTAATCTATTTTTAAAAAGCAGAGGTAGAGTCTAAATGTTTACAAATGAGCAACAGTGTCTGCTAAATCTCCTATAAAGAACAGAGACCCCTTGTCTATACTCTGTACCATGTGGACGTCAAATGAGACAAGCAAGTTTCTCACTAACAGTTACAGTTAAGACATTTTACAGATTGCACATGGGGATCAAAAATGAAGGAGGAACGTACAGGGTCACTCTACCGAACTCACTGAGCCCTTCTAAGTCACCGGCAGGCTTTTTCGTGTGGAGCTGCAGATCCACCACAGCAGAATCACAGAATTGGCACGGGGTGGACTGCTTGGGTAAAGGACAGTTCCTGGGCTGACGGGCATGATCTAGCAGCTCATGTTTTGCTATTACCAGAAAAACAAGAGCTCTGTAACATACCTGCCTGGTGTCCCAGGTCCTTTTCTTCACAAACCCACTGAGTACAGTTGTCTTCATTTTACAAAAGAGGGAATTGAAGCCTTGGGAAGTTTTTTTGTTTTTTATTTTCACTTTTCTAAGATCAGAGTCCAATCCAAGGGTGGGATGGTATCTGGAGGGCTCTGTGGGTTTGAGGCTGTCCACTGGCCCACACCTGTTCTCACAAGAGGCACCTGCTCCTGACAGTGGGTTCTTTTTCACTTGAACAGGAGCACTGTAAGGCTAATAACTGAGCCATGTACTAAATACAGGTTCTGCCACTTAACAGGATAAATATTTCTGGACCAACCATTTAACCTCTCTGTGTCTCAGTTTCCTCATCTGCGCAGTGCAAACATTAAAGGTACCTGTGTCAAAGTCATGAGAATTAGGAGTGAAGACTATAAATTAATACAAGAATGTATTCACAACAAGGTATTATAAGATGATTGTAACAGACACAAAGAAAGTTCAAGTAACAGTTGGCTGTCATTACAGATTTGTAATGTACCATAAGAAAACACCTGAGACCTGCTATGCACTACAATTAGCGATCACTTTTACTATTGTAAAAGTTCTGGAAATGGAGTCCTTACTACATATATACAATATAATATTCTTCTGCAATATCCCCAGTAATAATAATGGAATTAATGTAAATTGTATAGTCACATGGTAACTATTTATTATTGTCTTTCAAAATATACAATAAATTATTGGTTTGGTAAGCATTTCCCTCCAGCAAATTTGGTTAGAGAACAGAGACAAAAAAACTTGACCTGAGGTCACCAACTTTTCCATTTGAAAGTAAAGGCCAAAAAAGTTACTTCCTATTAGCCTTTGGGCTTCAATAAGTAAATATGTAGGCCTATGTTAATAAAATATCCAATCTTTAAATTTTTATATCAAGTAGTTGATCTGTTTCATTGTATCTTTCATACTATTTAACTCCGGCTGTTTTAAAAAAATAAGGTTATAAATTTTTCTTTTTTCTCATAACTTCAGGAAAGGAAGGAGATTTATAATTTTGTAATTAACTCCCAGTATACACATACAGGTGCTAACTTGCAAGCTTTAAAATGTAAACGTTAAAAATGTTACAGACCTAACTGTTGGCGTTTACTACATTCCCTTCTATTTCAAATGGCTGATACATTACCTCCAAGTTGGATTACTGAAACAATAGAAGGTGGAAAAAATACTCCACTACACCTTGAGGGAAGGACTAGAAAATACAGCCTGGCGAGATTTCTACCTGCTCCAGGTAATCAGCCGAGATTCCGACCGCAATACAGGAACCCCAGGAACCCCAGCGGGCTCCGAGACAAGTGCGAGGCAGGCCTGAGCCCGCGTTTCCCCCTGATCACTCACTCCAGTGTACCCCGAGTTTGCAGGCCCAAAGGGAATACCTTTTGCTTTCACGATTTCAACAACAGCCCTTTTTCGATTTGCTTTTAAGAGTGGGAGAACTGAGAGCGCCTCAAGTTTCACGTCCCTCCACAGACAGTCCTCCTTATCGCCCTCGGCCTTCCGCGCGAGAAGGGGCACCCGCGAACTCACCGTAGCCAGCGACAAGGAAGCGCAGACAAAAGGCAGGGGATCACCCTGACACCCCACTGAAACTTTTCCTTTTCTAAACGCCGAAAACCTGCCTTGAGGTGCCTTCTTTTATCAAAGCACAGAAACAGTCCCAAAGTGCTTAGCCCGCTCGACGGCAGCGCGGACCGGGTCGCCAAAGGCTTCTGCCCACCTCCTCCCCCTACCCAGAGGCTCTCTTCCCCCACTCTGGTAGGAGTTCGCCTCCCAGGCACCTTCGTTCTCACCCTCGGGCCCAGGCCGAACCATGAAGTGTCCAGGGTCGGGGAACAGGTCGTGCTGCCCGCGCTTCGGCCTCTGCCAGTTCTACCCGTAATCAGGAGAGAGGCTGGCAGCGTGGCCTGGTGGGTTCGGCTCGCTGAACGCGTTGGAGGGGAGGCAGGCCCGGAGGGGCGTCAGGGCCGGCGTCCGCCCAGCCCAGACCTCAGCGCTCCCCGCCCCCAGCGGCCCCGCTGCACCGCCCCCACCTTCCCTCGGCGTCCCCCGCGTCAGCCAAGGCTGGCACCTCTTCGTCTACGTCCCCGTCCCTGGTCCGCCCGCGGCCTGTACCAGGTCAGTCGGTCAGGTTGATTTCACAGGCCCCGGCCTCGGAGTGCAAACAAGAGCTGGAGACTCGGCGCACGGGGTAGAATTAAAAGTACTCCACTTCACGCGAAAAGAATCCACCTTCGCAGATCCCTCTGCGCCGGGTCCCAGTTCTCCCCGGGTTGAAAGTAGTCGTTATGCAAAGTCAACAGCGGAGCGGTCCTGGCCAATATGGGCAAAATGAGTGACCGCCGTCTCCTTTCCATTCAGCGGCCACCTCTCCCCTCTCGGTCGATCGCGCGCGAACTGAGGCGCTCCGAGTGCCACCCCCGGCAGACCGAGACCGGAGAAAGAGAAAAAGCCCTACCTGCGGTCAAGAGCTTCCAGGAGAGCCGGCGGGCGCGCGCCCCCCCGGTGCTCCCGGAGCTGCGGGGCGGCGGAGCCTTTGGCTACCACTGCACCGAGCGACTCGAGTCCCCAGCCCGGGGCCGGTTCCAGGCCGAGCGCGCAGCTCGCGGGCGCTGATTGGCCCAGTGCAGTCACGTGACAAACGGGGCGGGGCAGGTCTGCACCTCTGCAAGGCGCCGGACTACAGGCTTAGCAGAAAGCGCCCCTAGTAGGCAAAGTCCAGGCGCAAAATCTTCTCGCCAAAAGCCGGGGTGCCACGGGCAGGCTCGGGACGCAGCCAGCACCCAACACCCAGCTTCAGGGCAATCTCGCTGGCTATTTTGCCCACTGTCTCTTTATTACTGTGCTCCTTTCGTGCCGCTCCACCCCCAAGGATCCAGGGCCGGCGGCAGTGGGAGGGGGGCGGGGCTCAGGGAGGGAAAGGTGACCTCTCCCGCGCGACTCCTGGCCGATTTAGGATACCAGATCGCCTCAGGTTCCAGACTGGACACGAGTTTCCAGGCCGAAGACTTGGGGACACCTTCACCCCTACCCTCCACAGAGGCTCAAGAAACACCAAGTCTCAGACTGGACCCTGGGCCCTGAATCAGAGCTTCGAGGGCGAAGCCTCCCTTTCTCCTTCCCAGCAGCCCCAGGAGACAGCCAGGCGCCGAGAACCCCAGCAGCGGCCCTCGATTTTATGTATTTATGCAAAACTCTTGCGAGGCTTCCCAGGATGCTGCCGTCTTCCAGGCCTCCGCCCGCAGATCCGCGCTGTTTTCCCCGCAGTCCGCGGCTGCGCTCTGCAGGACGCGGAGGGTCTGGGCATCTAGGCTGTCTCGTGCTGCGCTACCCGGCCTGGGTCTCCCTCCCGGACGGGTGTCGGACCGGAGCTAGAGCGGGGATCCGACCGGAGCTAGAGCGGGCATCGGCGCCGCAGGCCCAGGCTCAAGGCGCTGAGCGCCCTGAGTCCCCTCAGACAGGTCTAAAGGTTAATAGAGCAATCACAGGGCCCTATTACTGCGTAAAAATAACCCATCGATTACCGTAGCCTTCAGCCCCAGATAACAGTCGCCCGGTGGCTCTCAGGCTTTCGGTTACGCAGCCGGGGGTTTTTTATTTTGTTTTTGGAGAGGCTTTTCCCTCCCCAGCCCAGGTTTCACAAACCAGATTAGAGAGAGCGAGAGGGTGGGTCACGCTAAAAGAAACCCTCCCTTCTCGGACAGGAGGCCGGGATGACACCCGCTCTCACAGTAGGAAATGGGTTGTGGGCTCCCTGGCCGTGGGACCGAGCCCAGGCGTTGGGGGCCAGGCTGGGAAGCGGGCTAACTGGAAGGAAACCAATCCCCTCCCTGAACACACACCGTGGGATCCCGGCCAACTCCTGGGATTCTCAGGAAAATCCCAGAGGAAGAACTGAGCGCCACTGTGTGGGGAATTCTCTCCCTGAAGCTGGGTGTGGAGTCCGGAGCATCCGAGAGAGGAGAGGGAACCGAGGCCTCAGGCGCGGGGCTGCAGGCAGTGGACACTCAGAATCCAGCCAACGCCCAAGAGGAGCTGGGCACTTGGACCTAGTCCTGGTAATTCAGAGGGAGGCTATGCCCAGACAGATTGTGATCCGCCTGCTCCGTTTGACTTGGGCCCTTTGTCCACGCTGGGAAGGGAGGGAGAGGCACGAACCCAAGGCCTGTGGAAAAGGACTTGGAGGGCTCTCCGTGGAACTGGAGTCTGGGCCTGGGAGAATTCGGCCTGCCCCAGCCTTAGCCCCAGGGCCTTGGGGGTTCGACCCTGAGATCCCGGCTCTGCCTTCCAGGAACGCCCTTTAGAGGGCGAAAAGGGCTGAACCTGGGGACTAAGCAGCCTACTTTATTAGCAACAAGCCAGGGACTTGGGACTTCGCGTCCAGCGGAGAGGAAAGTCCTCCCCGTGGCCAAAGACCGCGGCTGCTCCATGCAAATCCTTCCAGCCATGCAGGTGGCCCACAGCAAGCTTCACGATCCCAGGATCCCTGCATCTCAGTCTCCTCTGCCCACGAGTGGGGGTTGGTAGCAGGCTTTCTGCATGACTCCAGATTCCCCAGGCCAGGGCTCCGTGTTAGGCCCCAGCTGAGCCCTGTACCCACACTGCGCGCGATGGTGTCCTCCGAGGCAGGAAGCTGAGCCCAGCCCAGGAAGCTTCTCTGCCTCCCAAAGCACTCCCAAGGCCTCCTCTCAAGGACGGACCAGGGGTGGCTGTTGCACTTCTGCTCTTTGGGGTGTTTTGTTTCCCTCTCTCCCTCCTTGGCCTCCCTTCGCTTGCACCCTTCCTCCCTTGGGGGAGGGGAGCGGCTGACCCCAGCATGTTGCCAGGAGCAGAGAGCATTTCAAGGCCTCCAATGGAGCTGGAGGAGTTCTGTGCCGCCTCTGGGGTTCCAGGCTTCTCCCTTGCCCAGGGGCTGCTGGTGTGGGGGTGTGTGTCTGAGGTTCTGACTCCTGACTATTTTAAGGAGAGTGTTCCTGGGCCAGCTTGGGGATGGCAGACCAGGCTCTGCTGTCCTCTTTGACTTCCTTTCCCATAGCCAGCAGAGAGAACTGAACACCGTGGACATCACCAGCGTCTTTTTTTCTTTCACCTCTTTTTATTGAGTGCTGTGATCTAAAACCTTACAACAAACAGTGAGACTTTGGATAAGGAATTATTCAGACATTCTGTAAAACTCTAGATTCTCCAAGTTTCCATTTCAAGAAGGCTCCTGTGCATGAGCCGGTCTATATCCGAGTAGAGACAAACTTGTAGGTTAAATGCAAGGGACTGATGAAAGGAACTCTAAATTCCTTGAAAAAAATAAATTTAAAAACAACGAATGCCAAGCATCCTGGTGAGACCAGAGAGGGTCTCCTAGTGTCAGGGTTCCAGCGTGACATGGGTGTGTTTCACACGGTGCTGCAAGACTAGTGCTATGTTGGGGGCCACAATCTCAGGTTCTGGGGGTGGAGCCCCTGACACCCAGTGGAAACAAACCTCCGAGTCCTCAAATCCCGAGAAAAATGAAAAACCCCACCTACCCCAACCAAGATCTCTAGTCTTTTGATCGGAAGCAAGAAATCTGAGAGAAAGACTTGAAGCACTGCGGAAGTGAAGCCCGGTCCCTGGACGGAGTTCCTCCGAGTGCAGACACCCAGACGCGTCTCTGCCGAGCCAGCCGTCTCCCGGCAAGTGTGCAGAGTGACCCGCCCTGAACGAACACCACTGTGTTCAAGCCTCTCAGGCATCGGTCCCTGGCTGGGCCTGGGCACCCAGGCACCCTCAGGGCCCCTGCACATGCCCTGGGGTCCCGGACAGCTGAGCACCAGAAACCAAGCTGCCAGAACTTGCTAATGCAGAAATGGAGAATGAATCAAACTGCAAAGCCAGGTAGACTTTCTTTTTTCTGGGGGGGGTCTCTGCTTGGACACTTGGAATTTTTGAGGGCAGTAGAGGGGAAAAGGGGCCCTAGTCTCCTTCTAGGAGGAACCCCAATCCATCTGATCAAACCCTTTTAGCCTCTTGCCAATAGGCACAAGGTGAGGAGGAAGTTTTTGAATGGTCTCCTGTACCAGCCTGTTGGGTGCTCACAGCCAAGACGCCCATAAACAGCTGTTGCTCTAGCCTGTGGTCCCAGTTGGTGGCACGTCCCCTCCTGTTTTACGGCCCCTTCCAGATTTCAGGTCACTTTCAGATTCCGTTTTTTTTTTTTTTTTAGAAAACAATATTGCCAGGTCGGAAGGAGGGACAAAAAGGGCTGCCATCCTCATCTTATGAGCCAGGAAGGCTGGAGAGGTTAAGGTGTGGAGTGGGAGGTCTCCAATCTAGACTCTGGAGCCATCCTTCTTTTTTTCACTTTACTTTTTTGTGCCTTCAGCTAAAAAATACTCTCAGTAACCTTCATTTTACTTTTGAAAAAATATCTCTGAATTTCAAAAGTAAGATCAATTAGAAACAAAACGGTTGTGTCTTATAAGCTAAGAGAAACACAGGTTCAGGCAGGGGAGAGCGGGGAACGTGCTCTCTGAGAAGGGGCAGCAGCCCAGGACTGAAACTGCTGCTACCCCACTCTGCCGGGAGGTCTGATTCCCAGCCCTGTGGTGCTGTGGCCCACACTGTCTCTGCCCGCGGCTTCCTGCTCTCAGTGATCCCTCACCCCTCCCTGTCCAAGGTTCTGGTGAACAGTTGCAGGACAAAGCTACCGGCAGTGCTCAGGGCTCAGGCCTCTCCAGGGCCCATCCCAGCCTGCAAGCTGCGAAGGGGCCAAAGCTGCCCTCCCATGGGTCGCGATTCTCTCATTTTTCGGTCTTCTCAAACTTTTTTTTTTCCTCTGTACTGAAGATCAAACCCAGGGCCTTTGCACTGAGATAAACCCCAGACATTTTATTTTTAAGTTTAATCTTTTATTTTTTAACTTTTAAGTCACTAAGCCGCCCAAACTAGAGTGAATTTGGGATCCTCCTGCTTCAGCCCCCCAGAGTCAGATTTTGGAAGCTGTGACTCTGCTGGCACTGATCCCAGAGCAAAAGCATAGTAAATATTCTCAGATTACACAAAATGTTCAGTTGTTTTATTCATAGGTCATGTGTGCCTTGGAGTTATAGATTCATTTACTTGTGGCTGATTGTCCATACTCCCACCCTTGCACACATACTCCGGAAGGTGGTGGGCTCCAAGAGGGCAGTGAATATAGTAGGTGCTCAATAAAGTTTTGTTGAATGACTGATGTTACCAAAGTATTGCTAACAGCATCCATCGAGGTCATGGAACATGGAGGATGAAAGACTCCCTCCAAAGGTCTCTGACCGCAGTGCCAACCTCACTGTCATCTCCTACAGTAGAATGCTAGGATCAGGCAGGGCAGAGCATCTGTCCTGGTTCCTGAGAACCCTGTGGAGCCCCCACCCCAACACCGATGGCTGGCCAGAATCTAGGTACCCTTACGAAACCAGGGTGCCAGAGATCACCAGGAAGAAGGGATTTCTGGGCACTGCCAGGAAGTTGAACTTGGAGAACCCAGCTAGGTACAGAGGCATCAGCCACTGGTAAGGGAGGCCGAGGGGCTCCTGGGACACCGGCAGGTGAGGGTGGCAGGGAGGACGGCCATACCTGTCCATTCGGAGAGACAGGACTGTGTCAGATACAGCACAGAGAAAAATGGGGTGACAGAAAGTAGAGGAAGGGAAGGAGAGGACAGAAGAAGGTGGGGAGAGCACTGCAGAGGGTAGAAAGCTGGAGAGAGGAGAGGTCACAGCCATCTGACATTCTGGCCATTGCTGTCTCCAAGCGCTACCCTGCTGGGGGTGTCCTGGAGAGATGCTCAGCAAGGGGCTGAACCAGAAATGCTCTATCCTCAAGGAAACTTCCTGTTCCATAAAAGAAGTCAGATATATAGAGTTTTAAATGGCAAAACGTGCTGTTAAAAAAAAAAAAGGAAAGAATGGAGAGTCAGACCAGAGAAAATAGAGCTGGAAAGAAAGGACAGAGGGGTGCTGACAGGGAAAGAGGAAGAGCTAGGAGACAAGAGATTTACCTATGGGGTCATTGGGAACCACAGGCAGGAAAAGCAAGAGAGTAGGGCCCCTTTAGGTGGGGCGGGAGGACAGGGCCCCAGACTGAGACAGGTCACCCTGAGTCCAGGGCTCCCCTTGCCTGAGCCAGGGAGGGCAGAGATAAGCAGGGGGGGGGACTGCTGCAGCCCCTCCCCAAGCTGGTGTCCCCAGAGCTGGCTCCAGTGCTTCCCAAAAGGCCCACACCCTTTGCCTCCAGAAGGAGCCCTGGTGACCTGGAGCTGGGGAAGCCGCCCAGGCAGGCGCCAAGACCTGGCACGGCTGCCTCCCAGTGACAGACAGGAAAGTGTCAAGCAAAGCGAAGCCCAAGTGCAAAAATGGTCCATTTACCACCTGCCTGCCTTGGGAGCCCAGGTCCCTGGGCAAGGGCTGCTGTTCCAGCCAGTGAGGACCCACTCGTGGACCCCTCGGCCTCAGGCAACCATCCTGGCCCACGAGGCTGCTGCAGGTGCCCAAGGATCCTGCAGCACCCCTAACTCCAGTATGGAGCAACTCTTATTAGAAACAAATTTGTTTCTTGCAACCGCAGAAGGAGGAAAGAGGTACACTGACTTTGGCTAGATGTCCAGCCCTTCTCTGTCCAAAGCATCCTTACTGTGTTCTGAGAATTCTCTCCCAGGTGCTGAGATAGAACTGGGGCCTTGCACATGCCAGACAGGTGCTCCGCCACAGAGTTGGCAGCATTGCCAGCCCTGCTTACTGCACCCCAACTTTGTGGGGAGGAGAGCCCCTTCCTGATAGTGGCTTGCAGAGGACAAGCGCCCTCCCTTTAGAGGCTGTGTCTTCGTAGCTCTGTGCTTCTTAGCACAGATGCTAAGGACAAGCAAGTTGCCCAGGGCAGGACTTAAAGAGAGACAGTCTGGAGTGGAGAGTGGATACTCAGCATCTAGAACAGGAAGCTGGCAGGATGGCCCTTGGGAAAGTGCCCCATGAAGTTTCTGGATTTTCCCAGTTCCAGCTTTGTACACCCTTCTGCCAGGTGGAGGGCTCTGAACACGGGACTAAATGACTTCATAGCCTTCCCGGTATATTTGCTGAGAAGCGAGCACTTTGAGGCCTTATTGATCAAGAGTGATCAATTTCTCAGTAATCATGTGGCTAGATCTCTCTTTACTCCAGAACTCTGGATGCAGTTCCCCCCCTCTCCCTCCCTCCCTCCCTCTCTCTCTCTCTCTTTCTCTCTCTCTCTCTCTCTCTCTCACACACACACACACACACACACACACACATACACCTTCATGTACCACTTCTTATGAGGGACCCACTCTCTGTTCTGGACCCAGTAGATGCACAATTTACAATGTACCTTGAGATAAGACAAGTGTGTCAGAAGCTGTGTTTTAATCTACAAGGGGATATTAGTGGTGTCTTCAAAACCTACAACATGGCCAGGCGTGGTGGCTCACGCCTGTAATCCCAGCAGTTGGGAAGCAGAGGCAGGAGGACTGCTGAGTTTGAGGTCAGCCTGGGCTACATAGTGAGTTCAGGGCCAACCTGAACTACAAAGTGAGACCCTGTCTCAAAAAACTAAAAAAAAAAAAAATCCTCCAAAAATCCAGAAAACCAACCTACAACTTTCTTCATAGTTGCCCCAAACTGGAACCTACACAGGTGAAAAAGATACAAAATACCTGCAATTTCACTAAAGAACAAGCCTAGGACTTGAGGGCATCCCCTAGCAGGGACATAAGTGGAGAAAGAGTCCAAAGCAGGGATGGCTGTGTGAGTTGTGTTTATCAAAATCCACAGAACTACAGTGAAAGTAATTCACAGTCAGTATGAAAATTACACTCCAATCAGTCTGACTTCATAAAAAGCAGAGTAGGGTCCTGCGGGGGCAGAAGCTCCTTCACACCTTCTGTTCATCCTGTCAGTGGCCTCCAGGTTCCTGGCACGTATGTGACCCCCGTCCAGAAGCATGGGTCACTCTTGTGCTTCTTTTCAAAGGACTCAGGCTGCAAGGCTGGTCCTCAGGTGCACCCTGGGCTCCAGGAAGTCATGCACAGCACGCAGGCTCCTGATTACAGACCTGCCTCGGCCCCTGTCAGGCGTGGGCAGGGGACTCAGAGCAGTCTGACAGACGCTAGGGACTCACAGCCACCTGGGCAGCTCCCTGCTGCTAAGGGAGCAGGGATCAGGGGTGGAGGTGGGAGTCTGTCCTGCTGGTCCATCTGGCTCATTCTGGAGGGAGGAATAGTTTGCCCTGAGAGCAGGAGTGAAGGGGCCCAGTGAGATCATAAGCAGTTCTGTGAGGGCTCTGATTTGTGAGTCATTTTCATTGTGTTCAAATTCAGTTCGGGATGTACATGAAAGAGAGAGAGAGACAGACAGACAGACAGACAGAGAGAGACAGAGACACACAGAGAGACAGAGGGACAGAGGAGAGATAGAGACAGAGAGAAAGGGAGAGAGGGAGGGAGACGGAGAGAATCTCATTTCAGAATCTTGATAAATCAGTTTCTAACTCCAGTCATGCCTCCCTGGCAGTAGGAAGAAAAATCCATACTAAGGTTAAGAGACAGAGACGCCCATCAGTGACTTCAGTTTCATCCTTTACACTTGAATTAAAAAGTACTGAGAAAATGCCACCTGAGCAAAAAATAAATCACTGCCCACAAAACACTGTTTCCTGTTAGAGAAGAAGAAGAAGAGGAAGAAGAGGAGGAGGAGGATGAAGAAGAAGAGGGAGAGAAGGAGGAGGAGGAGGAAGAAGAAGTGGAGGAAGAAGAAGAAGGAGTGGAAGAAGAAGGGGAAGAGGGGGCAGTGTGGCCCAGCAGATTTCTCAGCTGCCCTTCCAGCCCCTGGAGACCTGCTAATGACCTAATGACACCAGCTGAACAAAAGGTGAGAAAAGAAAGAGGAAGAGAAAGGATGCCAGAGCACAGCCAGCAGGACTGGTGGAGCGCTGGGGGCAGAAGGGACTCCCCTTCCTCACCCCAGGAAGGCCAGGGAAGTCTGGCTTCTCCATGAGCTTCAGTCCCTTCTTCTGGGGGCTGGTCTGCCTCTGCCTGGCCCGTGAAGCAAATCATTCCAGTTCCTCCCAGAGTCCTCAACCTGGCAAAGTGCTCGCAGAATTCACCATTCTACATCCAAACTGTGGGAAAGGGAAGGAAGAGTGCAGAAAACAGCACCGAGGAGAATCCAAGGGCCAGCCTTGGGCCTGGAAACCACCCACGGGAGCTGGTACAGTGGCACAGTGCTGTAGTCTCAGCTCTCTGGGAGGCTGAGTCAGGAGGGTGACAGTGGAGCTCCACCTAAAGAAGTGAGCTAGTTAATGAGATCCTGTCTCAAATAAAAATGAAACTTTTGGGCCGGAGGGTTAGCTCAGTGGTTCCGGCGCCTGCCTAGCAAGCGCAAGGTCCTGAGTTTGATCCCCGTAACCACATATAATGCTGGGCGTGGAGACACGCCCACCAACAATCAACACCGCATTCCACAAATCCTGACGTGGTGGCTCACGCCTGTAATCCCAGCACTCGGGAGGCAGAGACAGGAGGATTGCTGAGTTCGTGGCGGCTTGCCTGGGCACCATAGTGAGCTCAGGGCCAGCCTGAACTACAAAAGCGAGACCCTGTCTCAAAAAGCAAAAAAAAAAAAAAAAAAAAAAGAGACTTTCGATTTCAGATGTAAGTCCGAGCAAAGGCTTCTGTTTCACTGAAAGCAAGACACTGGAAAGAAACCACTCTTACTGTTTTGGGAAAGAGGAGGGTGGAAGAACTTCAAAGCGCAATTTTTCCGGTGTGTAGCTGTGCCCCTACTTTTCCTTCCTCTTTCAAGACCTCAGGCATGTGTCCAGGGCGCCCCCACCTCAGATGTCCGGCGGTCCCCACGCTACCCGCGCACCCGCAGGCACAGGACCTGGGGGCACGGCGCGTGGGCCGGGCGGGCCGCGGGCACCGGTCCACTTTGCTCCTCCATGCTGCGAGGCCTCAGGCTTCCCGCGCGCCTCTCCCCCAATCCCCAGAGCCCTCTTTGCCTCAGTGAAAGGTGAGCATGGTGTGAGACCCGCTCTAAGATCCACGAACACAACTTTAAAAGACACGAGGAGACAAGCGCGGTACACTCGGGTATTTGTGACGGGCAGGAAAACGCTGCGCGCAGCCGAGGGTCTGCGACGCGCCTGTGGGTCCCAGCTCCCCATGCCCCGCGGCGGATGGGCTCCCGGCAGCCGGCCTTATTGAGGAGGTGCGCGCCAATCTGCACTCAGGGTCAGCCGGCCCCCGCCCCAGCACGCCCGACCCGCCCGGCCCGGCTCCACCGAAGGGCGACGGGCGCAGCGCCGAATCGCCGCCCAGCCCTTGCCCCGCGATCCTGGCGCGGCCCCGCTTTCACCCGGAGTCTCCTCCCCGGGAAGGCTCCGCTGCCATCCGGAGGAGGATGAGACCCAGGCCACAGCGACTGGACTGTTAGGGCTCATTTGGCCTTTTATAAAGGGAAAGATGCTAGCAGCAGGTAAGTGAAGCCCAGCAGTTCTACAGTGAAGACGGCGGAGTCCTGCGGAGCAGTTTCCCTTTTATTCAACTCCCGTCTGACTGAGCGTGAACTGTTAGTGTCGCAGCTGAGACATTTAGGCGGCCCTGCTGGAGAAACTCGAGGTTCACGTCCACGGTCCACCTCCCTCCAGCTCGGTTTTGGCTCCTTTTCCTCCACTGGTTTCACGGCCAGAGAAGAAGGTCCGGCTGTTATCTGACGTCCAACGTATAAACGCAAAGCCCCAGCTGCCTCTTCTGTTACCTGCCCTCCAAGGGAAAGCCCCCACAGCCACCCTCTCTGTGGGTGGCAGCTGTGTGCAGCCCCGGAACAGTTTACCTGGAAGGCACTTTCACTGAGGATTCAGATTCAACATGGAAAAAGAAAAGAAAACGAAAGGAAACATTGAGCATGCAAGAGTAGGAGATTTCTGTTTTGTTTGCACGTTAAAGTCTAACTCCAGACAGGTAAGGGCCATAACTCAGCCTTTGATGTGACCCAAGACATGGAACCCAGGGCTTTCCTCAGGGTGCAGTACAAGAAGAGCAAGGCTG
>PVIC010036557.1:0-18517 GCA_004025085.1 Thryonomys swinderianus
CCAGCATTATATGTGGTTACCGGGGATCGAACTCAGGACCTTGCGCTTGCGAGGCAGGCGCCAGAACCACTGAGCTAACCCTCCAGCCCAGTAAGCCTTATTTTAAGGTTTACTTAAATATTTTCTTCTAAGTCTTCTGGGATTAATATTTTTGATGATATGAACCAGCTGAGCTCTTTGATGCCTTTTGGAAGAAATAATAGGACCTTGCTACATGAACCAGGGTCCTGTGTTATCTCTCTGGCAAGCCACCACACTTAGGTGGGAGGAAAATGAATATTCCCTTTTGGAACATGTCAGAGATTGTGGATTTATACCAAACAAACAAGTTTTCCATAATCCCCCTAGAACTTTTGTGACATTCTTAAATTGCAACCTGTCCCAACCCACTGTTGACCTTGTGCTGGTAGCCATAAAATAGTGTCTTAGTTATTTTGCTTCATTTGTAAAGGAAATACTTTAAGTGATTTTTTTCCCATCAAATTTCCCTTTTTTTACCTATCAAACTATCTTTTAATAGTTTTTAAAATTTCAATAAAATATTTCAAAAATAGTCATTCCTCTGCCTTACTAAACAGAAGGACAAAAACCACAATCAGTTAAAGACCAAAGATCATCATTATGAAAATCATATAATAAATGGCTCTCTAATACAGCAATGGCCTTAGGGCCCTTTGAAGTAGGAGGAACTATTCACCCCTAAGCTAAATGGCCCCAGACTATTCTGCCACTGTTGCTTCTCCCTTCCTTTTCAGCTGTCACTTCTGCTGTCATTGGTTTGGGTTCACTCTTTGTCTCTTTTAACCCAGGGCAGAACTGAATGCCTAGAAATCAGATGGCAGAGTTGGTTAAACATGCAACTGGAGTATTTGTGTGCAGAATAAAAGACTGTCTCAGAGGGTGGCTTCAAACTTCTATATTAAATTTTACAAACTGAACGCTTCTTTTTGTTTGTTGTTTTCTCATCTTCCTCATTTTTTGGAGTGGGGGTGAGGGTTAGACCAAGGGCTCCTTTGCTTATTGACTTGTCCCAACATTTGAAGCAAGGTGTAAGTGAGCTATTGCTGTATTTCTAGGGTTATTTACTGAGGAAGCCTAATATTTCAGGAGCACATATAAATAAAATATTTCAAAATTTCCTTATAGGCTTGATTTAAAGAACTTATATTTACACCTTTATACACTGAACCTTAATTTATTTCTGTTTGCTCTGCCTCTTTTTTTTTTTTTTTTTTTTTTGAGACAGGGTCTTGCTTTGTAGTCCAGGCTGGCCCCGAGCTCACTATGTAGCCCAGGCAAGGTGCTGCGAACTCAGCAATCCTCCTGTCTCTGCCTCCCAAGTGCTGGGATTACAGGCATGAGCCACCACACCCGGCACTGTGGTCTGTGGTATTGATTGCTGGTGGGCATGAGTCTCCACGCTCAGCATTGTATGTGGTTACCGGGATCGAACTCAGGACCTTGGCACTTGCGAGGCAGGTGCTGGAACCACTGAGCTAATCTCAGGCCCTCTGCCTCTTTTCTTTAAAGTAACTTATATTGCCTTGTTCTGTTTATTAACTTTTGAATTTTCCTTATCTTTTTTGTACCATTTTAAGATTCAGTTATAGTGCATAAAACACAGGTACATGATATTGCTTTCTGTTATATTTTTAGAACCCGTCATTTTTTTTCCTTTTCTAATATAATTGTGGTTTTTTTCTGTCTTACAGACTTATTTTTATAAATGTGCAGTGATTTTAGCTTATTGTCAAGTTGGCCAGCCTGCTTGATGGGGAAATGAGTCTAACTGGTTTCTACTTCCCGGAGTCTATTCTAGAACCTTGTTTAGGAATAGGCATCACATTGACAAGTACCAGCGTCTTGGCACAGTGACTGTTTGTAAAGATGTCCTATGCGTTGACCAAAACACTTTCACCTTTGAGTTACTTTAGAACTGGCTGGTAGATACGATGTGGTCCCAGTGATTTATCTACTTTGGGTTTGTTGATTAGATGGCGACAACCATTTTTACCACTATTTGTTCTAGTATCTCCGACCTGCCAAGTTCAGTGTTCTGGTTTGGAAATGTAGATCTTACAAGAGAAAATTTATTCAGTGTCAAGACCATCTCTTTAGCACTGGGATTGGGATCAAGTGGTTACCCTAAATGGCTTCTTCCCTCTGATACAGCAAAAGAGCTCTCTACTTTTTAAAAAATATTTGAATCTTTATTGGTACATTATATATACACATCATTATCACACTCATTATAGAGAATTTGTACCAGTATATGACACAATTTAATTCTCATTTGTCCCATTCCCCTACTCACCCTACAACCCCTCACCCCCTAAATAAATTTGTTTCCGGTTTTTATTACCATCACATTTTTTCTTTACCCCTCATTACTCACCCCTCCACATTTCCCTTTGAATATGTTCTATTTTGCAATAACCATCATACATTCTAGAACTCATTAACATCTTCAGTTTCTCATACCAGAGAACAGATATGATATTTACAAATCTGTGGCCTGTTTATTTCACTTATGAGTATGTCCTCAAGGTATATCTATTCGAGTATAAGTGTCTCAAACCTAATCATTTTTAAAGGCACAGTAGTACTCCATTTTATAGAAAAAAACACTTTTTTTTTTTTGAGACAGGTTCTCGCTCGGTAGTTCAGGCTGGCCCTGAGCTCACTATGTAGCCCAGGCAAGCCTTGAACTCAGCAATCCTCCTGCCTCTGCCTCCCGAGTGCTGGGATTATAGGCGTGAGCCACCACGCCCAGCAACACCTTTTTTTTTTTTTTTTTTTTTTTTGAGACAGGGTCTCGCTCTGTAGTTCCGGCTGGCCCTGAGCTCACTGAGCAAGCAAGGCTCCTAAGCAAGCCTCGAACCCAGCAATCCTCCTGCCTCTGCTTCCCAAGTGCTGGGATTACAGACTTGAGCCACCAAGCCCAGCATTTGTGGTATGTGGTACTGTTTGCTGGTGGGCGTGAGCCACCATGCCTGGTATTGCTGCATGCAGTTACCGGGGATCCAACTAGGGACCTTGCACTAGCTAGGCAGGCTCTGGAACCACTGAGCTAAACCTCCGGCCCAACCACATCTTCTTTATACAGTCTCTAGTTGATGGGCATGTAGGTAGAGCCGTCTTTGCTTTTGGCATTCAGTGTCTTACAAGTTACCTCTGAGTTGATTTTATTTTGTGTTTAACCTGCTGTGGCTTCTGAGATTTTCTTTATTCTCAGCGTGGAGTCACTTTCTATTTCATCAAGGATGCTTTAAGTACTGTTCAATCTGCTTTCAACCCCTCTCCCCCAAGATTCCCTTCCTTCTCCAGCCTCCTCCTGGAAACCCTAAGTACTTAGCTAGGAACACTTTTTCTCAGTAACTCTGGGTACTTTTTCCTCAACTTTTAAACCAGTCTCTAGGGGAATCTGAAGTGTTGTTTACTTTTTAAACTTTAACTTTGTCACAGTGTTTTATGCAATTAAGGGAAACATTGTGTAATGGATTTTGTGTCTTTTTCTTTTCTTCTCCCATCATGTTGTCAAATGTAACAGTCCCGCGATCATTGTCACAAACGTTTATCTGCAGTGCCTCGGTTCCCTAAGTGCTATATACTGCCCAGGACCAAGGCCAGGGTGCCTTGTAGGGCACCTGTCTCTTCTTTCCTTCTAGCCTCCACTGCCCACTGAGTTCTAGAAACATTTGTTCTGGAAATAGGCATTTTCATCTCTCCCAGTCTTGCCTGGGGAGTGTTAGACCTACGTAGTTTTTCCTTCATTCATGTCTGTGAATCTTATGCCCAAATATGAGAGAATAGTAAAAGAAATCTATTCTACCAGTCTAAAACTGAGTAGAGGAACTGCTATTTGACAGAAATGTTTAAGACATAAAGAGAGTATAAGGAGGCGATCAGGTGATAAACTGACAGACACTCTGAGGTCGATCTACTCTCATCAGCAACATCAAAAAAATGAGCACTTAAATGCATCACAGTTGTGCAGGGAGCTGTCATTTCCATCTTTGTTCTCCCTCCCTTTGATGTGATAGGGAACAAACTGCCTTCATCTCAGGGTAGATTTTCTTTTTTTCTTTTTTTAGTTTTTATTTGACATACATTTATTCTCAGACAGTCTAAATTTCTGAGTCATCTGCCTTTATTTCACAGACCAGTGTGTTCTTTGAACAAAATGATTGACTATTTCGGAAGAAACTGATCCCTTGTCAGGGCAGCAAAACAAACAGTACACATTCTGGGTACCCAAAAATTTGAGGAAAAGGTCAAATGCATATTGAGGTGAGCAAATAGAAGTGTCTTTATTTCAGCTGGAATTTTACTCACAAGCATAGGAATTTGAGGGCACATTTGAATCATGCTTTATATGTATAAGTCTTTGGATACTGATGCAAAGTTGATTCTCCTAAGTATTAAGTCAGCATTATATGGAATGGCTAAAATTTGATCTGTCTAACCTAAATTGATGAATTCCTAAGAATCATGTTTCAATTATTTTTTTTCATTTACCCTCAAAGCTTATAACAGCTGTTTTAAAACTAAAGATTCTCTGGGCTGTAATCCCAGAGCATTCCTGCAGCCTGAATTTTTACCAAGGGACAGTTTGTATAGTCTGTAATTTCTAGAAATAAATGCTTCCTAAAGCTAATGATAATAGTGGTAATAAAGATAATCAGACTAACAAAAAGCTGAAAAAGACTTGCATGGCTTAAATGTGGCTGAACCGTGATGCATAAGAAGATCTGTTCTCTGGGAAATATGTCGCATCTTCCAGTGTCAGTATTCATCATAGTAGTTACTGTTCTTTTTAGTTTTTTTTCTTTTTTCTTTTTGTTGTACAAGGGATTGAACTCAGGGCCTTGCACATGATAGGCAAGAGCTCCGCCATTCAACCACCCTCCCAGCCATGGCTGCTGTTGAGTGGAGTACTCTATACATTTAATGCTTCCAACAAGTCTTTAAAGTAGGTTCTATCCTTGTCCCCATTTTATAGAAGGTTAACTAGTCCCAGAGAAGTAAGAGACCAGCCCAGAGTCACACTTTAAGCGGCAGAACAAAGCCCAGACAGTCCTGTTTAATCCTAAAGCCTGTATGTTTTCTGTGTTAGCATGGTGCCTCCCTGGCTGAAAGAAAAAGAGATGAAAGCATCCAATCAGAACAATTACACCTCATTGCCTGCCCTGTTCTAACAAGTGTGCTATGTGCAGTCAGATAACAGACTGTGTTCCAGACAAGCTTTTCTGTTCTTTTTCTTGAGTTTCCTTCATGGTAGAACTTGATTTGCTTTGTACTGAACTACTGTTACTGAGGGTCCTTACTCAGGTGATTGAGCTACAGCTCTTGGTTCTTTAAGAGCCCGGCCCTTCCTGAGTTGCTGTTCTCTGGTAGGGCAAGAAGCTTGAGTTACATATGCTGGTCTAGCACTACGAATGGGTCAGTGCTATTAGAAGAATCTTAACCACTAAGCCAGATACATCTCAGTTTGGAGTTGGAGTGCTGGGGATGGAACCCAGAGCCTTGTGCATACTAAACACGTTCTGCCACTGAGCCACTTCCCAGTCCCATAGTCCCTGACATAAGTTATGTTTGTAGCCAAAGATCAGAGAATTACAAAGTTTCATCACATAATGAAACAATGCCACGTTTTTCCTAAAGAAACTTATATGTTAATAATGTCCAGGAACTTAGTATACTCATGTGCTGTTGACTCAAAAAGCTGTGACTTGAGCTAATATACTAGTAAAATATTATGTGATTTTTTTAAGAGTAGGAAAATTGATTGAAAGATAGCTTCTGTCTGAGACAAGAGGAGGACCTGAAAGCGGGTTGCCCCTTATTATGCTATTTCAAATGTATATTGTAATACATATTAGCAGTATGTAGTATTTACATTCATCGTAGGGAGTAGATACATGTATTTAGCATATCTTAATTCTTTTTATGACCCTTTTGCTGCCTCCTTCCTCCCTCCATTTATAGATTCTGTTCCCATTTCCAAAATATCTATCTCCCTGTGTCTTGTCTTGTCTTCAAAAATTATTTACACTTTGGGTTTCTCACCTAAGAGAAGTTATGTGATATTTAAGCTTGTGTGTCTGATTTATTTCACGTAAGATCTGAAGTTGCATTATTCTCCTACAAATCACTCAAATTTATCTATCTTTCTTTATGGCAGAGTAGTACTCCATTGTATATATAAATACCACTTTTGCTTTGTCCATTTGTCTGTTGATGGGTGTGTAGGCCACTTCCAAGATTTACCTGTTGTGAAATATGTTCTGTAAACACGGGTATACAAACATCACTGTGGTATGATGCCTTTTAACTCCTGGGAAGCTACCTAGAGGGGAACAGTACCATTTTACTTTATAACACGATACTTCTCACCTTTCCTGTTAGTCATTAGGCCAGATGGAGACTTAGTGCCATAAACTCCCCTTCCAGGTTAGCGTATATTTCTGACTTTCAGATGGAACTATGGTTTTTCTAAGTTCATTTAATTCTAGTAGAGTCATTCCACATGACCAAATTTCACCTGGTAGAGTACTTGGGCTAGGCAAGCACACAAGTTCAGTTTTTATTTCTACAGTGGAACACGTGAGGCCGCCTAACTTTATAAAGAGAAGACCTTCTTTTAGTTCACAGTTCTGGAGATTCAAGGACATGGTGCTAGCATCATCTCTACTCTGGTGAGGACTTTAGGCACATAGCGTTACAAGGTTGGAAGCATGCGTTGGAGGAAGCGATCACATCTCAGAGCAGGAAGCTGCAGAGGCTGGGGTAGGACCACACCCCTCGTGACCTCCCACTAAAGTGTACTGGAACTTTAGTTCCTCCCAAACCTCCAGATACGTGAATCTCTATCACACCAACGCAAACCTTTCTCAAACCATAGCCGCTAGTTGATCCTTATTTTAGGCTGTCTTCATTGTCATGTATTAGAAATATTTGTGAGCAAAAACAGAACCATGTTTTCCAGATAGCCTGGTTGAACTCATTTTAGTCTAGGTAGTTCGTTTGCAAAAGTCAGGCATTTTAAAGCTGGACATTTAGTTTTGCCTCTGCTTTTGAAATGGTCTCTTTCTCTACATTGAAACTGATTTCAGAATATGATTAAATCTATGTGCTTCTGTAGCATTACATAAAATATGGCAGTATGCTGTCTTGAGTTAATACACAAGGTTAAGTAGATTAAAGAAATAAAATGTGACCTTGTGGAGTTTATTATCCTATGAAAGATAATGAACAAAGTAAGCCTTTCTATTCTTCCATGTGTCTAGTTACTGATACTTTTTTAAGTAAACTACTATGTTTACTAATTCAAACAGATAAGCACAGGGCTGGCGAGTATTATTGTTAAAACAAGACAAACATTTGACTCACGTGTCATTTGTTCTCATCCTTAAAGGCAGTTTTAAAAAATTGTCTCTTGTTGGTTACTATGGGATCAGGAAAAACTAGGAGCTTGTGTAAACATGCATGTGTCTGCAAGGAATTGGTTAGTTTATTTTTTATTTCCTTTGAAGTACCTTTAAGTATACTCTTAAAATATATCTTGAACTGCATACTGTTATTTGTTTTCTGCATAGGGTAAAGCATCTTTAAGGAGAAGAGCCAAAAACAAGTCTATGAAAGTGACTTATTCTTTTCTGGCAGAAAGTACTAGTACAAAATTGGGTCTCCAAATGAGGCTGTGTTTATTGCCCTTCTTATAGAAGAAGGGACATTTTAATAATTTTTGCTATCACATCAAAGCCTCTTCATGATAATTATAGTCAGTAATTGTAGTAGCAATGCTGTGTGCCATCTGCAGGCTCTGTGTAATGGAAACTAGGGAGAAAAAAAAAGCATGTCACCCTGTTGGTGGGGAGCTATTGTGGAACCTGAGACCCTGGTGCCAGATCACCACATACACAGGCTGTAGGTGTCCCTCCCATGGCTGCACCCTGGGTCTAATACCACCTCCTTTTCATTCCCTCTCCATTGTCCTATTTCCATTCTTTCTTACTTCTACCCCTTAATCACTACAGGCCTGGTCCACCTATCTTCCACTGTTGTTGCTCAACCGAGAGTAGTTGATAGCCCTTGATCTTGAGCCACTTTCTAGGAATGGAGGAATAATTGGCTTTTCTTTGGAATCAGGTGTTTGACTAAACTCATTGTTTTGTGAGTGAGTAGTTTGCCTAAGACCCAGAAGAGGTATGGAGAGCAAGCTGGATATTGCATTAATGGCATCAGTTTTCTACTCACCTATATACTCTAGGCCATAGAAAGCTCTCTGATATTTCCTTAAGTTGTGAGCATCAGATCTCAAGTTGTCTATTGGCCAGATCTCTGCTGTACACACAGATTTCTGTGTCCCTCCTAGACTGTGTTGTCAGCCCCGTGGAAGTAACCTTCATTTCTTGAAGGCTCAACTTGGAGTGGCCTCTCTCCTTCATCCCTGCCCAAAGCAAAAATGGAGGCAGCTTCCTTCCCTCTACAAAACAAAGGCTGTTCCTTCATCCTTGGATGTTCTGACAGTTCTTTAGTAATGAGGCCCAGACCACCTCCACTGCACTGTCTGGAACATTCACATCTATCACTGTGGCCTTGAAGTGACTAAGAGACCTTTGTTCTTTCAGGCCTTTATTGGAAGATGGTCAGGAATTGAGCAGACTGTAGGGACTTGAATGTATAGCAAGTGACTGATTTATCTCCATATTTTTATCACTAGCTGGCAGAGGCAATCATTTCTATCTTCTTCAAGGAAGTAAATTTTTTCTTGTTTTGAATAAAAATAAACACATTAATACTGTAAGTTAATATCCAAGACCTACCTTTATTTTTGCCTTTTTGTGATACTAGGGAACATGAGGTAGATGGTAGGTGGCTGCCATGGCAGCCCAACTAATAAATTGGCTAATTGATAATTGCATTTGACTTAAGGAACCTTTTAATCAGCATATTTAAAGAGCCCAGAAAACAGCAGGGCTTGTTCCTAGTGTGATAGAGAGGGACCAGATGATAGCTCAACTCCTTTGCTATTTGATGTGTCAGTAACTTGAGAGTATAGAAGCTCTTATGAAATTTTAGTTGAAAATTTGAATGGGGACACTCCAATGATCTGTTGACTATCCAGGTACAAGTTTAGACAGAATTACCCTTAACTTGGTGTGGGTTTTAAAAAATTCACTTAAATATTTAGTGACCTTGGTTTGTCAGGCCAAATAAATGAGATAGTACGTGTATGAGAAACGTCATTGTAAGATTGTGCTCTCAGTCTATACTAATTAATGTGTTTTGTAGTTATGGCTGATTTTAAAAAATGGACATAACCTATCTAGCAATGTATAGATTGTCTTTGGTTATATGACTCCCTGCCACTCTGTCCAAGCTGTTGAAGTTCCAAAGTGAGAGCCGTAATTTGAGTAGATTTGATAAATGTAGTATTATCTCTTCTCTGGTCTTATGAGCTAAACTGTTCCAGGGTAGGATCAGAAGCCCTCACAGGTTCTTAGAGAAATTAAGATTGGAGTAGAAGAAGAGAGCAAAGCCTACAGAGCAGCAATAAGATTCACGTCTGTTCATGTTGTAATTTTCAAGAGTGGTGGAGACCAAGCCCTTTGTTTTTTCTGCACTGATGGATGGCATCTAGCACATAAGAGGCACTTGATAAATAAATACTGCATTAAGCACTGACAGTGTTTGTGTATAGCCAAATCAGGTCAAAGGTTAGTTTGGGAGAAATGAATCATTTCTTTGACAAAGACTTGGGAAGAACGGGAGGGCAGAATTCTATTTCTAGATCCGCTTTTGCAATGTACTAAGTGAAGTAACTAGATCAAAAGTGGTAGGGCCGGGGATTTAGCTCAGTGGTTCATTTGCCTGACAAGCACAAGGTCCTGAGTTCGATTCCTGGTAACCACATACCACAATGCCAGGCTTGGTGACTCACGCCTCTCATCCCAGCACTCAGAAGGCACAGGCAGGAGGATTGCTGTGAGTTCAAGGCTGGTCTGGACTACATAGTGAGTTGGGGGCCACTCTGAACTGCAAAGCGAGACCCTGTCTCAAAAAGAAGTGGTAAATATACTAGATTTTCTAATTCTGATCAACATGTCAATAGATCTGACCATAAAGAAAATGTTCTCTAAGGTGAGGTTGGGGAATTGAATGGTGTCAATAAGCTAGTTGATAAATCCCAATGCAACCTAGAATGCCTTACTAATAAAGGCAAGCTGGTAGAATCTTAACTCAATCTTCTAGGACAAGCATCCTCATTTCTCTAAGGGAAATCTGTGTTTTGCTTCTGGCCATGTGCTTTTCAAAGAGCTAATGCATGTGTACACAGAGGGACAGAGTGAATGTGATCAAATGACTTTCAAAAAGCCTTTCTTGGGGTTTCTTACCAAGCCAAGGAAAACCGAGACAACTACTGAATTTTGAGATTGTTCTGTCAAATCTCAAGTTAGGCTTTGAGGTGGGCAGTAAACGGTAATGGATAAATAAGTAGTTTTCTGTGTGAGTTTTATTTCAAACTCCAGGAAAGTACAAGGAAGAGGAAGTGCACTTGGAAATCTTTTATTTTGTCAAGAAAAATTTTCCACAGTGAACCAGCCCATTCTGTGTAAAGTTGAGAGAATGGGACCCATGATTGAAGGCCGGGGACTAGATGATAGCAAGGAAGACATTTTTGGGGGAAATTGTTGTGATTCATATTACTACATAACATGCTTCCTGAAAGGGTTTTCATGGCCAGTGGGGAAAGTTCCGGAAATTTAGTTTTGCAGAACTAGAGGGAATGTGAAGGTTTGCTGTCCTTATCCTGTCATGCTAGGGTTCGCAAGGCTTTTTCCTCAAGTTAGGAAATGAAGCCCCATAGAACACATTGTTCACAGCAATGCAGATTGGGACTCAGGAGGAACTCTGCTACAGGTGCTAGGGTGAGCTCCAACATACTGTGGTATTTCACAAGAACTTTGTGGACATGGCTTTTAAGGGATGTAAGGAAGCATAAATATTGAAAGTGTGTTTTATTCTCTTCCATTTCATTGATGCCTGGCTAGAATTTTAAGGAACGTTTTCTAGGGCTTTAAATCTAATGTTGCAGAACCATTTCTTTTTATGTGGGAAGCTGACTTGCCATATCCTCCAGTATAAAAACTTAGCCATTTGGAGAAATGTCCCTTGGAAAATTCAAGATGGATGATTATATTATTCTTGTAGTGTATTTTTTCTGGCCAATAGATTTGTTGAGAACTTCTTTTCACTGTATTTTTAGAAAAGAATTGTAAGTATGTTGTGAAAGGAGGGCTTAGGAAGAGGGGCTGGCGTGTGGCGTAGAGCCCAACATGCACGATGCCCTGAACTCCATCCAGAGCACTGAGAAAGGCCGGGAGAGAGGAAGGGTAAAGAGGGGTATTATCTTCCCTGTGAATCAAGCTGAAGCCAATTACCAAAAGCAGAAACAACTTCACTGTTAAAATTTGTCGGGATCGACATGACCCATGAAAAGTGTATGAAGTGAAAGATGTTAGTAATTGTGTTAGAACAAGTATCTGGTATCTGTGAACTTGCCTGCCCGCACATTGCGTTTTCTCCCGTACTTGCCTAAAAGTAGCTGCTGAGCCTTTCCTGTCTTGCTGTGAAGCCTAAATGGCTGTCTCAGGCTATCTGAGAATGGAGCTTCCAGGGCTTCTTTAGTGGCTGAGTGGAAATAGTAAGGAAGGACCTTCGCAATTTAAAGCCAGTTGGCCCCTGGGCCCAAGAGAAAGGAGTGTCTGTGAAGATTTCCTGAGAATACCGGTTTCCTTTCCCTTTCTGCTTTCTCCGAAGTTTTCTGGGCTCACCCTGGAAACTGCCCGTGGGAGCAGTCACTGGGGCTCCAGAGGAAGAGCAAGCTTTGGGCAGCCAGTGCCTCTCCTCCCACCCCCTTGACCCCTCAGCCCGGTCAGGTAACCGCCTCAGAAATAGTCCTGCCAAGGGCTGCTTCTCCCAGGGATTGTGTCCTGTGGCTTAGAGCGCGGGTTCCAGAGGCACTCGTGGGTAGCACAGGAAAAAATATTCTAGCCAATGCTGTTTCCTCTCTAGGCCCCTCTTTATTTCTAGTTGCTGTGACAGGGCCATTCTTGGGGATCTCAGTCTCTGAATGGCCCTTCACTTCTCCCTCCCTCTAGAAAGAAAGCCTCAGAGGTGGGGGAGGGAAAAAATTTACAAGAAAAGAAGAAAGACTTGAAGGAGAGTTATGGAAATCTTAATTCATAGGCACTTGTATAACAAGCATCTTGAGATGCTTTGTAATTTTTGCCCCTCTCAAAGGACTGAAATTCACGTGTGGCCTTTTCAGATCATTTATATGATTCTGAAATCCACAGAGGCTAAATTATAAGCCCAGTAAAAGTAATAAATTAGAGGTGTTTTTGTTTTGGGGATCAAACCCAGGGCTCGGGAGCTGGGCACGGTGGCGTATGCCTGTAATCCCAGCACTCAGGAGGCTGAACCAGGAGGGTTGCTGCTAGTTCAAAACCAGCCTTGGCTACAGAGTGAGTTCAAGGGCAGTCTGAACTACATAGTAAGACTGTCTCAAACAACAAAAACCAAATAAACAGATATATGGAACAAAGACCTGTCACATTAAACTACATCTCCGGCCTCTTTTTTTTTTTTTTTTTTTAATTTTGAGACAGGGTCTCACTATGTTTTCCCGGCTGCACTTGAACTTGTGATCCTCCTGTGAGCCTACAAGAGTGGTAGGATTATAAGCCTGTGCCACCACACCTGGCTGTAAACTAGCGTTTGAGTCAAACTCTCAATTGATAACACCAAGTTTTGTGCACCTGAATCACTGACAGGAGCGAGCTTTCCTGCCTGCCCCTAGCCATACCCGCCCCCATTTTTCTGACCCTTTTTGTAGAACCAATTGTATAGGAAGTACACAGCAGAGCTTACGAATTGTTGAGGAATTTTGGGTTAGTCACTGCTAGCATTCTTCTTGAGACCAAAAGGTAGTAGTTTTAAGTGTGCAAGATAGATGCAGCTGCCCGAGCTAGCTGCTCAGGTGTGGTAGAAACACAGGTCAGTGAGATGCATTTCAGGCCATTCGCCATGTTTGCTGTGGGTGCTGTACTTCGTAAACCCTCAGTGCAGTTAAAACATGAATCAAAGATGGCAGATATTATCTTTCGTTCCTAATTTGCTAATCATTTAAAGAGGAACAAGAAGCTGTGTTTGATTTCTACTTAGAGTGTAGTTCAAAGCTGTTAGAGGCTCATTGCATGAAATACGGAGTTTTAAAGTAAAAGCACTGACTCTTCTAACTATGCTTATACAGTGTTATTCTTAGAAAAATACAATAAAACTGATTTTTGAAGTGTATGTGTTTCTGATTGGCCCTCTCTATCCTACCTTGTAGGATTAGTGGACCTAAAAATAATTGGCAGTCTTAAGCCCTCCAGAGCTGTATTTTGGCAAGGTTTTGGAAAATGCTAACTAGCTGCATTTCTCCTACTGATTGGTAGGTGATCTCAAATCATACATCTGCATAATAACTGTAATTTATGTGCTTTATTATTAAGGTTTAGATCAAATGACTTCAGGCTGCTGATGCTCATAGTGCATTATATGCAGTAATTTCACTCCTTTGGAAGGAGGAGTATAGATTAATTTATGTGTTCTTCTACCCCCTGGGATTGTTAAAAACCTTTAGAGATTTTCTTTCTTTGTTCCCATCAAGCAGGGCATTGTATGTGCCTCAAGGGGTTCTTAGGTAGCTTGGAGGGGCCGGAGTTATATAGCAAGCTGCGTTTTAGATCGGTTTATAGCCATGGGAATGTAGATCTGAGAAATGAACAGAAACTTTTGGTAACGCATTAGACCAACAGCAAGAAATTGTTTTACTTTCAGAACAAATAAAAACTGGAAAAAGGGTAAAGTAGCAATCGAGGGATTAGGAAAATTGCCCCAGAAAATAATAGCTTAATGTAGCTCCCTGATATTAGTACATCAAGTATTCATATTTTTGAAAGTATGGTGAAAGGTTCCCCCTCTCCCGCCACATGTATTTATCCTTTTTTTAAAAAAATTGAATTCTTTATTGGTACATTTTATATGCAGTTCACATTCACACTCAACACTGAGGAATTTGTACCAGTATATGACACGAGTTAATTCTTGTTTTTACCCATATCCCTACCCACAAACAACCCCCCACCCCCTATATACATGTGCTTTCTTTTTCTTTTCAAATTATATTTATTCTTTCCCCTCATTACTGTTATCCTTTTTACTTGGAAAGCCAACACTTACTTTTTTAATATATGTGCTGCCGAAGTGAGCACAACACTTACTTTTTTAAAAAATGAACTTTTTCTATTAGTAGAAGAGATTTAGATTTTTAAAAGTTGAGAAGACAATGCAGAGAGTTTGTACATCTACCCCTTAAAATCCATATTATTAACATATGATATCTGTGTTGTAAATTGATATGTTCTTATTAATTAAAATCAATGCTTAATTCTAATTTTTATTTTTGCAGTACCAGGGATCGAACTTGTGTCCATGTGCTTGCAAGATAGGTGTGGTAGCATTTAAGCTAAATCCCTGGCCCAGGCTATTTATTTTTTTTTAAATTCTCTTGATTTCAAAACAGGTTTTTGTTTTTGTTTTTTTGAGATAGGGTCTCACTTTGTAGTTCAGGCTGGCCCTGAGCTCACTATGGTGCCCAGGCAAGCCGCCACGAACTCAGCAATCCTCCTGCCTCTGGCTCCTGAGTGCTGGGATTACAGGCGTGAGCCACCATGCCTGGCTCAAAACAGTTTTGTTGAGATATAGTTCAAGGGGCCAAGGATGTAGGTTAGTGGCACCACACCTGCTTTGCAAGGACAAAGTCTAGTTTAATTCCTTGTGCTTCAAAAAAGAGAGAGTGTTCAAATAAGTCATTAACCCACTTACAGCATACAGTGGCTTTTGATATATTCAAACTTTCATCAACAAAATTAGTTTTAGAACATCACCCTAAACTGAAACCCCCGGACCTTTTAGTGACTTTCTGCTCACCCTTCTCTCTTTGATCCTCAGCAACCACTAATCTTCCTTTCTGTCTCTAGATTTGCTTATGTTAGACTTTTATGTAAATGGAATTCTACAATGTGGACTTTCATGACTAGCTCCTTCTACTTAGCAGTGTTTGTTGAGATCCAGCCATGCTGTAACATGAATCAGAACATAATTCCTTCTTAGGACTGAGTAATACTCCATATACATACTACGTTTTGTTTATCCAGTCATCTGTTGATGAAATTTGTCCATTATGAGTAATGACACTATGAACAGTGACATGCAAAGCTTTGTGTGATTTCTTCTTGGTTTCCCTGACACTATTCTGATCGAGGAATCTATCCAGGACACCATATTATATTTCATGGCCATGTCTCCTTAGGGGCCCAGGGGTTTACTTTTTTATTTATGTATGTTTTAGTTTTCATTGTTCGGTGATAGAGGCTGAAGCCAGAGTCTTGTGCATACTGAGTAAGCCATCTACCACAGAACCATACCCCAAGCCTTTACTTTTTACGGTCCTTTCAATGTTTGTGTTTGGTTGCTATTCATCCACATATACATGGCACTCAGTTCCTGCTTAGTGTGTTCTTCACATTTCCACCCCCAACTGGAAGTCACCCTGAAATACCTTGAAAGAAGATGCTATTCTCCTAGCCCCACTCTGCCACCTAATACATGTTGTCAGAAATATGTTCATCTAGACCTTAAGTAGCTGATCTGAATGAGAGGTTCTTTTCCTTCATCAAAAGTGAAGCTTCCTAGCCCAAGTGAAGCACTCAAAATTTCAAGACCAGCCAGTGCAAAATCTTAGTCCTTTACATTTGCAGTCACAGAGTGTTTTCCAGTCTGTTCTCAGACTGCCTCACTGCGCCATTAAGGTGCAGTGTGCATTTCTTGTATTTCCCAGAGGCCTTTGGTTGCTTTATTGGTAAAATCAATCTGGATAGAAAGTGTCTCTGCTTTACAAACCACACGAGTATGGACAAGCCTGGGTTCTCTGCCAGTGTCTTCAAATGAGTTCTGCCTGTCATTTCCTCCTCTTGGAATAGTGGAAGAGTAACCCCTAGAGATTTGCTTTGTGTCCTACCGGTACAGAAAAAATGAGAATCAAAATGTATCATGGTACAAACCCTCAATGTTAAATGTGACACACACACACACACACACACAATGTACTGATAAAATCAATTTAAAAAGAAAAAGAAAACTAGTGCATTAGTGGCAGCTATAAGTCTTCCTTTATCACTGTATCATGCTGTCCCCTCTAAAACTGGGGACTGGAGGCATTTTCTTGGTGCCCAGTTGGACTTGAAAATGAATTGGCTAAAAGAAACACAGACAATGGGGGTTAACTAGTTGAAAATAAGTCAGGTGAGTAGTCAGCTGAGAGCCAGCCTGAGACTCTAACTACCTTTTAAAACATTTTCTACAGGAAACAGAGTTACAAACAGCTGAAAACAAATGAACATTAGCTGCATTCTATTTGTACATCAGAGCCAGCCTTTGCTGAGCAGAGCAAACGAGGAAAAGGGAGAAAGCCCACTTCCGCAGAGTTCGCTGTAGAGCCTTGTTAAGGGATGAGATAGATTCCACGTATTCAATGCCTTCTTCTTTAAACCATTGATTTGAAGTGCTTCAAAAACATAAAAAGAAAGAACCAGTATGCACACTGCAGGATTGAGTAGTAATTTATTGTGATTGTCTTTGTTCACCTTTGAAAACGAAGGCATTGATATTAAGACTAAAGAGAAATTACATAGAGCTGGTGCGATTCAAAAGTTTGGCTCTTTAGAGTGATTTTTTTTAATGCCATAGAGTTAAGCTTTAAAAGCACGCTTCATTGAATCCCATCCAAGCCTCCTAGGACAGGGCTGAGGGACCTTTTTTCTATTGAGGGCCACTGACCCACAAAGAAAAAAAATCTAATCAAGGGCCATGTACAAAAAGCAACTTAATTTAGGTGCTTCCTTAGAAAACCATAAAGCATTCAATTCACCTGCTTTTTAAATTAAGAACAAGGAGTTCTCAACAAGTACAACAAATTTTTAAAAAGCCCTTCAGCTTTATATTATGCACAGTTAAAGAGGTGGGGTGGGGTGAGAACGGTATGAGGAAAGAGCGCAAAAAGCAGACAGGAGAGCTTGAAGGGACTAGTCGAGACGGAGTAGAAATTTTCTGTATTTGGGTGATGGAAGCAGGAGGTTGAGGTGTGAAAAAAAGACAAATGACAGCTTTAGAACATGACATACTGTGCACTGAGCTGTTTATGGGAAAAGCTGGTCCCAACTCTTCTGCGTCTCAAGTGTGAAGTCTGTCCAGCAGTAATTCTTAATGAAGGCCGTGTATTGAAATCACCTAGGGGCCTCTTTAGAAAATGTGCACCCTCTGTGCTACAGCAGAGCTGCGATCTACTTGTCCCATATCCATTCAGCTGTCCCGGTACTTAGGTCTCTCAGCCGAAAGGAACAATGGGGGCATCTTCCTTAAATGAGAATCATATAGGGTTGCCAGGCTTAGAAAGGAGAACTCCCAAAAGGAAAACCAGACACCGCATTTTAGAAGCAATCCTGAACACACAACACAGTGTGCCTTTCTAATTATATACATACATATACATATACATATATATATATATATATATATATGCATGCCATGGTTTCAGAATAAACTGCTCTTGGTCTCTGAAGTACAAATACTCAAGACTTTTAATTTTGGGGGGGGGTCAGGGTCTCACTTTGTAGTTCAGGCTGGCCCTGAGCTCACTATGTAACCCAGGCAAGCTGGAACTCAGCAGTCCTCCTGCCTCTGCCTCCTGAGTGCTGGGATTACAAGCCTGAGCCACCATGCCCGGCACTGTGGTATGTGGTGTTGATTACTAGTAGGCCTGAGTCACCACGCATGATACTGTTGTATGTGATTACTGGGGATTGAACTCAGGACCTTGCATTTGCTAGGCAGGTGTTGGAACCACTGAGTTAAATCTTGGGCTCTCAAGCCTTTTAATTTGGAAAGTCATTTTTGCAATGATGTGGATAAAACCCAGGGCCTCATGCATGTGAGGCAAGTGCTCTACCCAGCCCTGAAATACTCAATGTTTTTTTTTTTTTTTTTTTTTTGAGACAGGGTCTCGCTTTGTAGTTCAGGCTGGCCCTGAGCTCACTATGATGACCCTGGCAAGCCGCCGTGAACTCAGCAATCCTCCTGTCTCTGCCTCCCGAGTGCTGGGATTACAGGCATGAGCCACCACACCCGGCACTGTGGTATGTAGTATTGATTGCTGGTGGGCGTGAGTCTCCACACCCAGCATTATATGTGGTTACCGGGGCTTGAACTCAGGACCTTGCACTTATGAGGCAGGCGCCAGAACCACTGAGCTAACCCTCCGGCCCCCCCCCTTTTTTTTTTTTGAGACAGGGTCTTGCTTTGTAGTGCAGGCTGGCCCTAAATTCACTATGTAGCCCAGGCAAGC
>PVIC010036558.1:0-18517 GCA_004025085.1 Thryonomys swinderianus
TTTTTTTTTTTTTTTTGAGACAGGGTCTCGCTTTGTAGTTCAGGCTGGCTCTGAGCTCACTATAGCCCAGGCAAGCCTCGAACTCAGCAATCCTCCTGTCTCTGCCTCCCGAGTGCTGGGATTACAGGCATGAGCCACCACGCCCGGCTGTTGCTGGCTAATTTTGAGATAGCAGTCATTCTTTGTGGAGTAAGATGAAATCTCAGAGTTGTTTTCATCTGCATCTCTTGAATGGCCAGTGACATTGAGCATTTCTTCCTATACTTCTTAGCTGCTTTTACTTCTTCCTCTGAAAAGTGTCTATTCATTTCAGATCCCCAGTTTTGAACTGTCTTTGATTGGGGGGGGGACTGATTTTTTAAAACTTTTCTACATAGTAGCCCTTTGTCTGAGGAATTATTGGTACAGATTTTTTTCCCATTTTTTGGTTGCCTTTTTTGTTCTGCTGATGGTTTCTTTTACTGTGCAGCTTTTTAATAGAAAGAGATCCCATTTGTTGATTTCTTCTGATAGTTCTTGTGCTATAGAGGTTTTGTTCATAAAGTCTTTCCCTAAACCAATAACAGCTCAGTTTGTGATAGCTAAATCTTGGAAACAACCCAAATGCCCATCAACTCTAGACTGGATAAAGAAGATGTGTTTTTTTTTTAAATAAACCACAAATAATGATGAGATTGAATCATTTATACTCAATGGACACACCTTCAGGACATATTCATTAAGTGAAATAAATAGGTCACATGTGCAAATATCGTATGTTTTCTCTGATATGAGAAACTGAAGTTATAAATGTGTTCTAGAATGCATGATTGACATTGTGAAATAGTAAATATTCAAAGGATAATGGAGCTTAGGGGTAAATAATGAGGAAATTAAAAAATGTTAAAAAAAGGAAATAATGCTTGTATATATAGGGGTGGGGGAGGTAGGGTGGGTAGGGGCGGGGGAAATGAGAATTAAGTTGTGTCATACTGGTACAAATTCTCAATGTGGAGTGTAATTGTAATGTGTATGTATAATGAACCATTAAAATTACCAATAAAAAAGTTCAATTATGAATACTCCGTAGTACACCAGAAGTAAGATTTGGCAATTCATTTATCTTTTTTTTTTTTTTTTTGCGACAGGGTCTCGCTTTGTAGTTCAGGCTGGCCCTGAGCTCACTCTGTAGCCCAGGCAAGCCGCCGCAAACTCAGCAATCCTCCTGTCTCTGCCTCCCGAGTGCTGGGATTACAGGCGTGAGCCACCACATCCAGCATTGTTAGTATGCGGTGTTGATTGTTGGTGGGTGTGTCTCCACGCCCAGCATTATATGTGGTTACCGGGGATCGAACTCAGGACCTCGCGCTTGCGAGGCAGGAGCCAGAACCATTGAGCTAACCCTCCGGACCTCATTTATCTTTTTAATACTGTGTGTGTTAAATGAGAAGGGAAAGTAAAAAATATGTGTTATGTATATGGAACAACTTCACTATGAATTTATTGGAACGTGTGTTAATTTTTTTTTTTGCGACAGGGTCTCGCTTTGTAGTTCAGGCTGGCTCTGAGCTCACTATGTAGCCCAGGCAAGCCTCGAACTCAGCAATCCTTCTGTCTCTGCCTCCCAAGTGCTGGGATTACAGGCGTGAGCCACCACACCCGGCACTGTGGTATGTGGTTATGAGGATCGAACTCAGGACCTGGCGCCGGAACCACTGAGCTAACCGTTCGGCCCACGTGTGTTGGAGGTCCTTTTTAATATGCTAGAAGCTTAAAAAAATGGAAGTGGTCTAGATTTCAGAATGTCTTAGAGGCCAGGAAAAAAGTATTGATGCAACACGTTTTGAAGTCACCAGCATTCACGTGTTTGTTGAAGTAGGGAAGGGACGCGGGGGTGGGGGGTGGGGTGTTACTCCCTCAAGAGAGCTACTCGGTGCAAAATATTCTGGAACCCAAAAACTTGAGGGACTCACCCAACAAGGTTCCTACAAAGGGAGCCTAAGTGTGTGTGTGTGTGGGGGGGGTTAAATGAAGTCGGGGAAAAACAGCCAAGGACGGGAAACAACCAGGAGAACACAAAGCATGTAAATGCAAAGCATGCGTTTTAAAAGGAGGAATTTTCTCGTTCAAAAGTACCCAGAAACTCCCCGCTTTCCTCGGACTGTTTATATGTCGGATTCTTAGTTATCTATTCTGTACAGCTGGTCCTCCAATTTGGCCGCTGAAAGGAGAGGCTTAAATGTCACACATATTTTTCTTACACAGAGCTTTACATCTACCGCTCAGTATCAGTGAAGTTATTTGAAAAACATTTCTTTAAACCATCCACACTAAGATCCCAGCCTCTTCCGTGTCCGAGTTCCAAACCCAGGTAGGACAAGGTCACACTGCGCAGGCGCATAGACGGAACCGAGGTTTTGGGGTTTTTTTTTTTTTCTTGAGGATTTTTGCATTTGGCGCGAAATCTCCGCTCAATGGGTGGGGCTCTAGGAAAAGCCACCTTTCATTGGTTAGGTTTGGCGCGAAATCCCTAAGCCTCTGCACCACCATTGGCCCGTGCTGGGGAAGGGCGGAAGCGGCGGCGGGCGCGCACAAAGCGGCGGCGCCTGGAAAGAAGCGACTCGTGGCGGGGGAGTTCGGCGGCTGCGTCTTCTCGGCACCCGGCAGTAATGGACCTTGCGGCGAGCGCCGAACCGAGCGCTGGCAGCCAGCACCTGGAAGTCCGCGATGAGGTGGCTGAGAAATGCCAGAAACTGTTCCTGGACTTCTTGGAGGAGTAAGTTTGCGTGCTACCGCGCCTCCCCCGCCGCCCTCCCGCGAGCCCTGGTCCTGTTCCGGAGCCTGGGCCCGCGCGCCTTGGAAGGGCCGCGCTCGCTGCTGAGAGTCGGGAGGGGGCTGGTTCCGGGGTAAAAGCCTTAGCGGGATCCGTGTTGTGTCTAGACCCCTGTGCTCAGGGCTTTGCCTTTACCATTTCATGCTCGCCACCTATGAGGCTGGTGTTTGCATGGCCCTCGTGACCTTGTGGAAACTGAGGCTGGATGAGGACAAACATCTGCCCATTTGGGGCCCGCAGGGTACAACGGGGTCCATTGGAAGCCGAGCTCGTGCTGAATCTGCAGAGCCCTGTCGGACCACACGGGCGGGAGCCTAGTGCGGGGTGCCGCGGGCCCAGACAGTCCTTGGATCCGTGTTGCTGAAGTTTTCCTATCAGCGTTGTGGTTTGATAACTGATTAGTCCTGCTTAAAAGTAACTGAAAGGCCCTTGGTTCTCACACTCTCTGCCTTTGTCTTTTGTAACCTCTTAGATTTCTGGCTTCATAACACCTTCCTAGTTTAAAATACCCATCATTTACTTTTTACGAAAATGCATAGTGCCACTCCCTCAAGAATGGGTTATATGGTGGCCGGAGGGTTAGCTCAGTGGTTCCGGTGCCTGCCTCGTAAAGTTCGATCCCCGGTAACCACAAACGATGCTGGGCGTGGTGGCTCACGCCTATAATCCCAGCACTCGGGAACAGAGACAGGAGGATTGCCGAGTTCGAGGCTTGCCTGGGCTATATAGTGAGCCCAGAGCCAGCCTGAATTACAAAGCGAGACCCTGTCTCAAAAAAATTTTTTTTTTCTTATGGCATTTTAAAGTACTTATACTTCATATAACCCATCCCCCCCCCCCTTTTTGAGACAGGGTCTCACTTTGTAGTTCAGGCTGGCTCTGAGCTCACTATGTAGTCCAGGCAAGCCTCGAACTCGGCAATCCTGTCTCTGCCTCCCGAGTGCTGAGATTACAGGCGTGAGCCACCACGCCCAGCATCGTATATGGTTACCGGGGATCGAACTCAGGACCTTGCGCTTGCGAGGCAGGCGCCGGAACCCGGGGAGTTAACACTGAGCTACATCCTCTGGCTTACCCCAGTGGTTGGGGGGGGGGTTATAATCTTGGTAGACATTAAATTGTCCAGGCTCTGCTAGAATTTAAGATCCTGCTGCCTTAGCCTTCCAGAGTGACAGCTGATATTACAAGTGTGTGCCACTGGGCTGGCTGAAAATATGTATGAGACAGAACTTACTATTTGTAATCCTTTTTTTTAGTGTGGAGATTGAACCCAGAATCTGTCCACTGTTATGTCCCCAGCCCTTTCTGTTTATTTATTTATTAAGGTGGTACTGGGGATCAAACCGAAGGCCTTCACACTGAGCTACAGCCTAAGTATTTATTATTATTGTTTTTGAAACAAGGTCTTAAAGTAGTTCAGGCTGGGCTCTGACTTAATTTCTTGCCTCGGCTTCCAGAGCAGCTCAAATTAAAGGTCTTGGACATCGCATTCAGCTATTTTAGTGAGTTTTGGGGTTGTTTTATTTTTGGTACCAGGGACTGAGTTTAGGACCTTGAATTTGCAAGGCATCACTGAGCTAAATCTCAGCCCAGTCAGTATTTAGTGTATAATAAAAGTGGCATTAAATGCATTCACCTTGTACAGTCATCACTGCCCATGTTCAAAACTCCACTTTCCTGTACAAACTACCCCCTAAGCAGTAACTGGCTCTCCTGCTGGCACAACCATCCCTCTATCCTGTCACCATGCATTTGATTTCTCTAGATCTCATAATAAGTAATGGTCTTTTTGTGTCTTGCATATTTTGCTCAGTGTAGTACGTTGTAACCTATACCATATTTTCTTTCTTTTTAAGGCTAAATAAAATAACATTGTACAGACATACTGTTTTGCTTACCTGTTCATTCCTAAATGTGGACAGTTTGGCTGCTTCTACCTTTTGGCTGCTTGAATAATGTTCCCATCTTAAAATTTGCTATATTTATAGTTTCTGTTTCCTTGATTTTGGGAACATAATCCTCCACCTGACAGCTGGTCATCCTTGAAAGTCCTGCTAAAGACCTAGATATTTGTAAAACTTATAACCCTTTCAGACATGAAGCACCAAACTCTTGCTTCTTACACTCTTCTTTCAGTGCTACTTTCCTGAGTATCTTCTTGTTACCCACTCCATCTGGCATATGATCCCATTCTCAGCCCCACCTACTGTCACATTTCATTTCAGCCTTGGAACTAGATGGTGGAGATAATGCATCCATGCTTTTTTTTGAGACTTTGTCTCACTTTGTAGTTCAGGCTGTCCCTGAGCTCACTATGTAGCCCAGGAAAGCCTCAAACTCACAGGAATCCTCCTGTCTCTGCCTCCCGAGTGCTGGGATTACAGGTGTGAGCCACCACCCAACCTTGTGGTTTGTGGTATTGATTGCTGGTGGGTGTGAATCACCAGGCCCAGTATCGTTGTATGTGGTTACTAGGGATCGAACCAGGGAGCTTGTGCTTGATAGGCAGATGCCAGAACCACTGAGCTAAATCTCCAGCCCTCTGTGCTCTATTTTTAAAGAGTGGTCTTTCTCACAAAGCCAGCTTTCTTTACAACTGCTTGTGGAGTAAAATCAGTTTCATTCCAGTGAGTTATTAACAATGTACCTCCCATCTAGGGTTTTTTTTTTTTTTTAAAGACTGTCTTGCTTTGTAGTTTAGGCTGGCCCTGAGCTCACTATGTAGCCCAGGCAAGCCTCAAACTCAGCTATCTTCCTGCCTCTGCCTCCCAGGTATTGGGACTACAGGCATGAGTTACCACGCTTGGCATTGTGGTATGTGGTATTGATTGGTTGTGGGCATGAGTTTCCATACCTGGTACTATTGTATGTGGTTACCTGAGATTGAACTCAGGACCTTGTGCTTGCTAGGCAGGCACCTGAACCACTGAGCTAAATCTCTGCCCCACCCTTACCCCCTTTTTGAGACAGGGTCTCGCTTTGTAGCTTAGGCAAGCTTCAAACTCACAGCAGTCCTCCTCTCTGCCTTCAGAGTACTGGGATTACAGTGGTGAGCCACCATGCCACAGCAGTTGTGTGTGGTTACCAGGCATCGAACTCTGGACCTTGTACTTGCAAGGGAGATGCTAGAACCACTGAGCTAAATCCTCAGCCCTGTCCTCCCTTATCTTTGATTTTACTCTCTGCTTGCACACCTGTAGCCAGTCTTCCACAATTTGTTTTTCTTTAAGTTTAACTTTTAAGAGTCTTAGGCCTAATTCCAGTGTCATTTTTTAATACACATGACTTTTCTGGGTGTACCTGTAGGCAAATTAATTTATATTTAAATATATTTATATGTATTAGCTTTTTCAAGAAAGTCTGGCCTTGAACTTGTGGTCTGATTGTGTCAGGCTCCTGAGCCCTAGGATTACAGGCTTGCACCATTAATGCTGGCTTCACATTAGCACATTGCCAGTAGTAATAATTATTAGTAGGAATAGTTTCCTTACCTCTTGATTGTTTACATGTCTGCTGAGTATCAGCCCCTGGACAGGAATAGGGTCATCTTTAGCTTTGGATACTTTCCTCTAGCATAGTGCTTTGCACATAGGTATGTTTAATAAATATTCAGAAAAATTATACTAGTCTGTATTTGTAAGAGAAATTGATATAACTCAAAGCTAATTTGCATATCATGTTAAAATAAAAGGTAAATGAGTATGGTAGTCTGCTTAGCCTTTTGGGAAAAAAATCAACTTTGTGTGTTTGTACATTCAATTTTTCTTTTTATTTATTTATTTGGTGATACCGAGGATTGAACTTAGGCCCTTGCGCTTCCAAGGTAGGAACAGTACCAGTTGAGCTAAATCCCTGGCCCAATTTCTCTGATGTCTTGAATAGTGACACCTCATTTCTGTGGCTTTTTTTTTCTCCTGTGTCAGAGATGCGTCCATCTCCAATCCTTTATCTCCCCCTTCCCTGCCCCACCTTAAACTCAGGGAGTGCTGAGCTACGTGTCCCCAGGCATGGCAAGGTCTTGCTAAGTTGTCTGTGCTGGCCTTTTGGGGGGGGGGGTATTTTTTTTGAGACAGAGTCTCGCTTTGTAGTTCAGGCTGGCCCTGAACTCATTATGTAGCCCGGGGAAGCCTTGAACTCACAGCAGTCCTCCTGTTTCTGCCTCCTGAGATTACAGTTGTGAGCCACCACACCTGGAATTGTGATATGTGGTACAGGAGTTGGAACTACTCGGAATCTTGCTCTTAGCTAGGCAGACACTGGAACCACTGAGCTAAATCCCTGACCCTGGTTTTGAATTTCTAATACTCCTCAATCTCCTGAATAGTTGGTATTACAGGGATCCATGACGGTGCCTTGTAGGAGACAGGGTGGGCAGACACAGCCAGAACCCTCATGGCAAGCTCCAGTCCCCCATGAGTCCCCCCATGAGCAAAAGGATTAACAACCAATAAACAACAAAATCAGAACCTTGAGGAAAGGCTGAGCCCAGGCTTGACTCATGCTACTCTGAGCAGCAGCAGCAAAAAGCCAAATACCACACAAGCAGAAAGGGCCAGTCCCCCGCAAACTCACCACCCCTTTATTTGTTACCCATCCTTCACACCCATGATCCCTGCATGCATAAAATACGGCTGTTATCCACAATACTCCCTGTAGTTAGAGATCCTGTAGGGCAGGACAGGCATCTTTAAATCTGAGTAAGTCCCAGTAAATCTTAAAACCAGTAACCCTAGTACAGTAATCCTTGTAGTTTAAGATTCCTGTAGGGCAGGGCAAATGTCCACAGTAATCCCAAAAGTTGATCCTTCAGGGTGAGGCAGACATCTCTAAGTATGAGTAAATCACAGTTCCCAATAATGCCTAGCTATTCTGTTTACATTGACAACTAGTCTGTCATTTTTCTAGTTCCCTGTGAAAATTGAGTGTTTGAATTTTAATTTAAATTTCCTGATGGTGTGTTTTTACCATCCTGGGGACTGAACGCAGGGCAGTGAGCTACATCTCCAGGCTCCTCCCTTTATTGATTAATTGATTGATTGAGACAATGTCTCACTTTGTAGTTCAGGCTGGCCCTCAGCTCACTATGTAGCTCAGGCAAACCTCAAACTCAGTAATCCTCCTGCCTCTGCCTCCCAATTACTTAGATTACAGGCATGAACCACACCCTGCATGGTGATATGTGGTTGCCAATTGAACTAGTTACCTTGCCCTTGATAGGCAGGCTTGGAACCACTGACCTAAATCTTGGGCCCTCCTCCCCTTTTTAAATGTTGTTTGCTGTTTGGAACATGTTAAACAAATTGAGGTTAAAATCCAAAGGTTAAGTGCTAGGTGGGGTGGCTCACGTCTGTCATCCCAGCACTTGGGAGGTAGAGACAGGAGGATTGCTGAGTTTGAGGCTTGCCTGGGCTACATAGTGAGCTCAGGGCCAGCCTGAACTACAAAGCGAGACCCTGTCTCAAAAAAAAAAAATCCAAAGGTTATATTTTTCCAGTATTTTAGACATCCAAATCACTTTATAGGCATCCTTTCATTTAATCTTTAAGCAATTTTATGAGATAAAGTAATGTGCTAATCTTTTTCTTTGTAAACAAAAAGGATGCCAAGAGGTTAACTTGCCCCAGGTTACAAAACTGATGAACATGGGCCTGTCTAATCCCACACCTGGTTTGGTTTGGTTTTGCTATGTTTTGTTTTGTACAGGGGATTGAACTTGGGATTTCACACTTGCTAGGCAGGTGCTGTGCTTCTGAGGTAACTGTCTGGCCCAAGCTGACAGTCTTTAACCTAACCAATATATTGTATTATGGAGCTTTGAGATTTTTATTTTCATTGCCTAGTTCTGCTATCTATCTATATCTATCCATCCATCTATCTATTTTGTGAGTGTAGGAGAATTTATTGGGGAATAGGAATAGAGAACAGAATGTGGAATAAGAATAGCTCCAGAAAGACAAAAGAGGTCCTGAATGGGTGCCAAGGAGCCACTTCTCTAAGGAAGTTTTATAGAATGAAGTACGATGTTAGTTTTTTTTTTTTTTTTTTTTTTTTTAACTAACCAATCAGTAAGATTACAGGGATAGTCACTTGGGTAATACTGTGTTAACCTTGGTCAACAATCTGTAGTCTTGGTCTGAGTCTTCCTGGTCTTAGTGAGTGGGAGAGGCTGGCTGGCCCCCAGTGAGATGAGGGTCTATTTATAAAGGAAAGGCCCAAAAAAGGTGGCACCAATAATCTCAAACTTCTCTTCATCCCTTGGGGATGTATGCAAATCTTTGCCATTGTGACTTTAATCTTTGGTTGAATCTCCAGCCACAGCTTTAATGGATTCTCATCCTCTTCATTGACTTTTAGGCCCCAGCCTTGTCTGGCTTCCTATATTTCTACCTAACTTACTTGTTCATTACCCTCTCTAAAGATGTACATCTAACTATGGTTAGGGGAGAAGAGACATAATTTCTATTTAACTGTTTTGACACCATAGCCACACTGTTTCTCCGAGAATTTATTGAACAGGGCTCAGATGGAAGTCATGTTGCAATTTTGCAATTACGAACTCTTTACAAGGTCGATCTGGTGCATCCTAGTAAAAGGAAACCAGCACATTTGTCATTGGTTCCATCTGCCTACTTACTTGGAGTTTTGTTCATTCTCAAAACTTGGTGTTGAACCAGTGGAATAGATTAGAAGATCCAGAAACAACTCCAGGTACACTAAGCCATCTTATCTTTGACAAAGGAGCCAAACACCCTCAGTGGAGAAAAGACAGCCTCTTTAACAAATGGTACTTGAAAAACTGGGCTTTAACCTGCCAAAAACTAAAGCTAGACCTATCTCTTTCATTGTGTACTAAACTAAAATCACAGTGGATTAGAGACTTAAACATTAAAACAAAAACACTAAACCTGCTGCAAAACAGATTAGGTAAAACACTTGGAGACATTGGTTTAGGAAGGCAGAGATTTTATGACAAAAAAACCACTGGCACAGCTCAAAGACAACCAACAACATGGGAAAAAAATCTTTACTAGCTGTTTCTCAGACAAGGGGCTACTATCTAAAATACATAAAGAACTTAAATCAGACCCCCCCAAATTTAAAGGCCCAGTTCAAAAATGGGCAGCTGAAATGAACAGACACTTCTCAGGAAGAAGTAAAAGCAGCCAAGAAGCATAATGAAGAAATGTTCAACATCACTGGTCATTTGAGAGATGCAGATGAAAACAACAGTGAGATTTCATCTAAATCCACAAAGAATGTCTGCGGTTGTGAAATTAACCAGCAATAAATGCTGGCGAGGCTGCGGGGAGAAAGGAACCCTTCTCCACTTTTGGTGGGCATGCAGATTTGTGCACCTGTTGTGGAGATTGCTCAGAAAACTAGGATTAGAGGTTCCATTGACACTGCTATTCCCCTGCTAGGAATATATGCAAAAGAATTAAACGAATCATATCATAATGACATATTATACCCATGTTAATAGCAGGTCAGTTTGTGATAGCCCAATTTTGGAAACAACCTAGAAGGCCATCAACTGAAGACTAGATAAAGAAGATGTGGGGTTTTTTTAATAAAATGGAGTATTACTCTGCCATGAAGGATGACAAGTTTGAGTCATGTACGTGAACATACCTTGAGGACCCACTATTAAGTGAAATAAATAGGTCACAGATATATAAATACTGTATCTTTTCTCTGGTATGAGAATCTGTAGATGTAAATGAGTTCTAGAATGTATGGTAGACTTCGTGAAATATGAAAAGCTCAAAGGGAAAGTGGTAGGGGAAAGTAATGAGGGAAAAGAATAAATATGATTTGGAAGGAAAAAGAAAGCACATGTAGGGCCGGAGATTTGGCTCAGTGGTTCCAGCGCCTTCCTCGCAAGCTCAAAGGTCCTGAGTTTGATCCCGGTAACCACATACAATGCTGGGCGTGGTGACTCACGCCCACCAGCAATCAATACCACATACCACAGTGCCAGGCACTGTGGCTCAGGTCTGTAATCCCAGTGTTTGGGAGGCAGAGACTGGGATTGCTGAGTTCAAGGCTTGCCTGGGCTACATAGTGAGCTCAGGGCCAGCCTGAATTACAAAGCGAGACCCTGTCACAAAAAAAAAAAAAGAAAGAAAGAAATTGCATGTACATAGGAGGTGGGAGGTTGTAGGGTGGGTAGGGATATGGGTAAAAATGAAAATTAATTCATGTCATACTGGTACAAATTCCCCAATGTTGAGTGTGATTGTGAGCTGTATATAAAATATACCAATGAAGAATTCAATTTAAAAAAAAAAAAACCTTGGTCCTGAAATATAGCGGCCACAGAGGAGAAAATTACTTTGGACCAAGCACTGTTGTAAACTGTTATTAGAGGCAGAGGAGTGGAGAAGGGACAGAAGAGTCCTAATTCTGCAATTTAATCTGTCTTTAATGTATCTACAGGTTCCAGAGCAACGATGGTGAAATCAAATACTTACAATTAGCGGAGGAGCTAATTCGTCCTGAGAGAAACACATTGGTTGTGAGTTTTGCAGACCTGGAACAGTATAACCAGCAACTTTCTACTACCATTCAAGAAGAGTTCTATAGGTATGGGTGTTAATTTGAGTAGAGTGGAGCTTGGGATACCACCTCTTCTTGGACTGGAAATGTTCTCCAGAGGTTTAATGACAGCTGTCAGTTTCCTTTTTAAAAACCCTTTGATAACAGCTCATTGTTCTTTTACTTCTAAAAATTTTACTCAGGCCTTTGTGGCACTTACAAATATTGCAAGCTTTTTCTTTATAGTTTTCTTAAAAGGAAAACTACTCAATTTGCAATTAGTATATGGTGCTGTTGCTTTGTCATTTGATTCTTTTCCCCATGGAAATAGATGTTTGGTTTGGTTTGGTTTTGTTTTTGAGACAGGGTCTTGCTTTGTAGTTAAGGCTGGCCATGAGCACCCTCAAACTCACAGCAGTCCTGCCTCTGCCTCCCAAGTGCTGGGATTACAGGTGTGAGCCACCATGCCCAGCATTGTGGTATGTGGTTACCAAGGATTGAACTCAGGACCTTGAGTTTGCAAGGCAGATGCCAGAACAACTGAGCTAAATTCCTGGCCCAGAAATAGATTTTGAGACTGTTTGAGTAGCCTTGTTAACTGCACGAGGGATGTTTGTTGAGATGGAACGTTGCTGGGTTGCCCAGGCTGATCTTGGTCTTGAACTTCTTGGGCTCCAGTGTGCCCCTGTATCCACTTCCTGAATGAACAAGAACCATTCCTTGCTTAGGGAATATCAGTATAGCAATGGCATTTTTGTATTTATGCTTTTTTTTTTTTTTTTTTTTTTAGTGCTGGAGATTGAACCCAGGGCTCTGTGTGTGGTAGGCAAGTACTCTGCCACTGAGCTATATCCCAAGCTCCTTTTTTTTTTTGAGACAGGGCATCACTTTGTAGTTTGGGCTGGCTCTGAGCTCACTATATAGCCTAGGCAAGCTTCAAACTCATCAGTCCTCATGTCTCTGCCTCCCGAGTGCTGGGATTACAAGCCTGAGCCACCACGCCTGGCACTGTGGTATGTGACATTGATTGTTGGTGGGCGTGAGTCTCCACGCCCAGCATTGTATGTGGTTTCCAGGGATCGAACTAAGGACCTTGTGCTTGCAAGTCAGGCGCCAGAACCACTGAGCTAACCCTCCGGCCCCCCTTATTCTTTTAAAGTTTAAATTTTTCCTGGGTATAATGATACCATGTATATATTTTAGAAACTAGGGAAAAGTAGAGGGAATCAAATCATCTGTGCACTTGCAGTTCCACCATGGCTACACAGATCTCTTAGAACAAAATTCTGGGAGCCTCCCAAGTCTGCAGGTACAGAGTTGGAAGGGTTTTGTTGCATTTTGTTACCTTTCTGTGTGTAGAGGGATCATAGTGCAGATAGGGAGGCATCCTGCCCTTTTTGCTGAAAATACGTTTTCCTGTGTATCAAATTTCTTAAAAACAGTTTAATACTCCAGTAGTTATGTTTTGGGTAGAAATACTCAGAGGGCATGTTTAATAACTTATGCTCTCTTTTTTTTGTGTGTATGGTACTGAGGATCTAATTTGGGCCTTTGTACTTCCAAGGTAGGTGCAGTACCACTTAAGCTAAATCCCTGGTTGATTTTGTTTGACTTTTTAGTTATATATAAGAAACATTTTTGTCTACAGATGTTTGTCTGCATTTGGATTAAATAAATGAAAAATTGTTTGGCCAGGGATTTAGCTCAGTGGCACTGTGCCTACCTTCCAACCACAAGGACTTGGTACTACCAAAAAAAGAAAATTTGTATAAGTGTAATCAGGTTAAGATTAGTTTTGTGGAAAGCTATGAAACAGGAATTAAACTCCAGGAATTTGAAGCCATAGCCCTGGTGGGTTGGGAGATAGAGGGCTTGTCTCAGTTTCTTTGCTCAACAGGTGTGGCACCAGCCTACAAGTTTGAGGCCAGCCTGACCTATAAAGTGAGGCTCTGTCTCAAAAAACAAAATTTCTATATTTGTAGCTGACCATCAAAAGTAATTAGAAAGGTAAACAGTTTATGGTAAAAGCATACGGAAAAAAAATTTATAGTAGTAACAAATGGAAAGGAGGTAGAAAATCAGGCCTGAAGTACAAATAGCTGTGCCATGTCTCATGCACAAATACAAAGCCGTTCTCTTGAAAGTAATCTTGTTTGTTTGTTTTGAGACAGGGTCTCACTTGTAGTTTAGGCTGGCCCTGAGGTCACTGTGTAGCCCAGGCAAGCCTCGAACGCAGCAGTCCTCCTCCCTCTGCCTCCCAAGTGCTGGGATGACAGGCGTGAGCCACCACACTTGGCATTGTGGTATGTGGTACTGAGTGCTGGTCTGTGTGAGTTGCCATACCTGGCATTGTATGTGGTTACCGGGGATTAAACCAGGGACCTTATGCTTGCTAGGCAGACACCGGAGCCACTGAGCTAAATCTCTGGCCCAGTAATCCTTTTTTATTTATTTATTTTTTTGTATTTCATTGCTTAAAACAATACTAAACTGCCATAGCCATAAAAGCTTAGATGAAAGGACATACGCTCTTCATTTTAACTAGTCAAGTAGAGTCTGGTAGTTTGTTCTCATGTTAGTGCACAAATTGCTTTCTTGGCCTTGTGAATCAAAACTAAAACCAAGCTGAGTGCGGTTCATGCCTCAATTCCAGCACTTGGAAGGCCAAAGCAAGAGGATTACATATTTGACTCCAACTTGGGGAATTTAACAGTTTAGTGAGACACACTCTCAAAATAAAAATTACTAGAGCTGCAGCTCAGTTTGAAAATTCTGGGTTCAATCTCCAGTATTACATAAAGAAAAGAAAGTAAGACATTATAAACAGACTATAGATTGTAAATAGCTCAGACAATGCTTATGGTAGTGAGCATAACACTGACATGCAGACAAGATGATTGTTCATGTAGAAGTCAGTTGGGACTTAGTAGCCTGCATTATGAATACTAAATTAAAAATAATAAATGTCAGGTACAGCCCTTTATCACTGGTTTTGGAAAGGATTAAAAGATTAATTAGAGGCTCAAACAAGATATTAGAAGTGTCCTGTATTGTTAATTTCCAGGTTTTAACTGTTGGCAGGCCTGAAAAGGAAGGGGATCCTCAGTAGGATTGTAAGATACACTTGACCTTTTTGTTTGTTTTTCAGAGTCTACCCTTACCTGTGTCGGGCCTTGAAGACCTTTGTTAAAGACCGAAAAGAAATCCCTCTTGCCAAGGATTTTTATATTGCATTTCAAGACATGCCTACCAGACACAAGTAAGAAAAGAATCTGTCAATATTATAGGTACCATCTATCCTACTTGATAATCAAAAAACTTGGCAAGTTATCTAGATCTGCTTTTAGTTGGTGGTTGATGTCACACAAATCATTTTTTCTTTGCCTTTTTCTCATCTGTTAAGTATTTGGAACTAAGTTTTCTACCTAAATCATAAAAAAAGTAGATTGTTGCTGTCAAATGTTTTATAATTGGTGCTAACAAGATTTGTAGGGACAGAGATTTAGCTCAGTGATGCTATCCCTGCCTGGCAAGCAGAAAGTCTTGAGTTAAATTTCTAAAACTTGTGAAAGGAGTGTATACAAACTAATACAGTAAAATGCCACAAGGGATCTGGAGATGTTACCTAGGGATAGAGTGCCTTCTTGGAACATCCTGGATTTGTACCCAGCATCACAAAATTAAAATAAAAGGAGGTTTTTTGAAGGGTTAGACTCAGGACTGCAGCCATACCACCCTGAACAGACCTGATGTTGTCTGAAGAATTAAACTCTGTTACCTAGAACGTTCACTTTAGAGAAACATTTCTCAATGGATGTAGAGTGGGAGTTAAGTGAAATTTTACAGAGGTTTAGGGAGAAATTATTCTGTAATAAAATATGAAATATGAATAATTGCAGAAATTTTTTTTTGAGACAGGGTCTCGCTTTGTAGTTCAGGCTGGCACTGAGCTCACTATGTAGCCCAGGCAAGCTTTGAACTCAGCAATCTGCCTGTCTCTGCCTCCCAAGTGCTGGGATTACAGGCATGAGCCACCACGCACGCCTGGCACTGTGGTATGTGGTATTGATTGCTGGTGAGCTTGAGTCTCCACGCCCAGCATTGTATGTGGTTACCGGGGATCAAACTCAGCTCCTTGTGCTTGTGAGGCAGGTGCTGGAACCACTGAGCTAACCCTCCGGCCCAATTGCAGAAATTTTAATCTTGGGTCTTTTTTTTTTTTTTTTTTTTTTTTGGTGTGTCAGGCATCAAATTTAGGTTCTTATGGTTCCAAGGTAGGTGCCATACTACTTGAGCTAAATTCCTGGCCAGTATTTTGGGTCATTTAAATTACTTAAAGGATGCAATTACTATAAGAAATTAAAGTGAGGGCCAGAGATTTAGCTCTGGATCCAGTGCCTACCTAGCAAGTGCAAGGTCCTGAATTTGATCCTGGTAACCACATATGAAGTAACCACATAGAACAATACCAGGCCTAGTAACTCACACCCACCAGCAATTAATACCACATGCCACAATGCCAGGTGGTGGCTCACACATGTAATCCCAGCATTCAGGAGGCAGAGGCAGGAGGATTGCTAAGTTCAAGGCTTGCCTGGGCTACATAGTGAGCTCAGGGCCAGCCTGAACTACAAAGCGAGACCCTGTCTCAAAAAAAAGAAATAAAATTAAAAATAAATTAATGTGATCTCTGAAAGTATAGACTGCCAAAATTATTCCATAAAAGTTATTTTATAGGGGCCGGAGGGTTAGCTCAGTGGTTCCGGCACCTGCCTCGCAAGCGCAAGGTCCTGAGTTCAATCCCCGGTAATCACATATAATACTGGGTGTGGAGACACACCCACCAACAATCAACACAGCATACCACAATGCTGGGCATGGTGGCTCACGCCTGAAATCCCAGCACTCAGGAGGCAGGGACAGGAGGATTGCTGAGTTCACGGCAGCTTGCCTGGGCACCATAGTGAGCTCAGGGCCAGCCTGAACTACAAAGTGAGACCCTGTCTCAAAAGCAAAAAAAAAAAAAAAAGTTATTTTATATAAAATGGGTAAACTTGTTATGAAAGTAATTTTTTTAAAAAAGAAATTGTAGTTAAGCAAAATACATATTTGCATACAAAACAAGAATAGGTCATTCTTTGTATAGTTTTCATTCCTTTGGGGTTTTTGTTGGTTTTGCCACTCAAATCCCTTAATTTTTCAATCTGAGTTCTCAGCATAGTACTTTATAATGTCTGTAACCCCTTAATATAAGTAACTAGTCAAGTATTTTCTCTTATCCTTTGGGGTCCTTAATTTATAAACATTCATTTGTATGTTTCTACAGATTTGGATGTTGTATAGTTTAAGAATGCACATGCTGACTAAATCATTTTAGGAAGAGTCCATGGAATAATTTTTTAAAATAATTTCTTATGAATACCCTCATTAACACAGAAATGTTAAATTTTTCTAAGCTAAGAAGTTGAGCAATGGCTATTATTAGTTGAACACTTGTCTTCAAACAGGATTCGAGAACTCACCTCATCCAGAATTGGTTTGCTCACTCGCATCAGTGGGCAGGTGGTGCGGACTCACCCAGTTCACCCTGAACTGGTGAGTGGAACTTTCCTGTGCTTGGACTGTCAGACAGTGATCAAGGATGTAGAGCAGCAGTTCAAATACACACAGCCAAACATCTGTCGAAATCCAGTTTGTGCCAACAGGAGGAGATTCTTGCTGGATACAAATAAATCAAGATTTGTTGATTTTCAAAAGGTATTTATTTACTTCTATTTCAACCTGTGCTAATAATACTGTGCTAATAATACACTTTGAGGCTCTTGTTATAGCATATTTAGATGTAAAGTTTGATTTGTGTGGAAATTTAACTTCAGAAAAGTGACTACAAATTTAAGCTCTAAAGTATTTGTCAGTATAATTGTATTTTAAACTTTAATTTCAATTTTTATTATGAATTATAAACAGGTTTGAAAATTTTGAAGAAGCACCTTGTATAAAGCTTCACCTTAGTGATAGGAAGCATGAGTAGAAGAAAATGGTAGTGTGGAAACATGATTAAAATAGCAGAGTCAGAGGCCAGAGATTTAGCTCAGTGGTTCCGGCACCTGCCTTGCAAGTGCAAGGTCCTGAGTTCGATCCTGGTAACCACATACAATGCTGGGCGTGGGGACTCACACCCACTGGCAATCAATATCACATACCACAGTGCCAGACGTGGCGGCTCACACCTGTAATCCTGGCACTCGGGAGGCAGAGACAGGAGGATTGCTGAGTTCGAGGCTTGCCTGGGCTACATAGTGAGCTGAGGGCCAGCCTGAACTACAAAACAAGACCCTGTCTCAAATAAATAAATAATAAAAGCAGAGTCAGAACTAACGATGACCTCAGAAGTGATGTGATATGAGGCCTGGAAGGTACCTAAATTGTTAAATCTCAGTTTTAGAAGTTTAGGTTTGTTTTGATAAGCATGTGAATATATTTTAGGTTGTAGAAGGGAGGTATGGGTTTTTGGCATTTTGTCCTTCAAAGGAGGTTTTAAAATGGTACAATTAACAGACACATGGGCAGTTTCATTACTTGGGTAAGGGGAGAGATGATAATTTAAGAATAAAGGGAACTCAGATCACAGTGGGACTATGGATATGCAAAGAAGGGGGAAATTGGAGGAGCTCAAGGGTTCAAAGGATTATCAAACTAAAAGTTAAATTTTTTATTTTTGGTCTTATATTAACCTGATAGTTTATACGAAGCACAGGTTCTACCAACAGCTTTGAATAAAAGATGTTTTGTAGCAAGGAAAGCAAACCTTTTAGAGGTTTCTAATGATATAGCCATCTGCAGAATGTATGCCATAGGTTCACCATGGCTATTTTATAGATTTAGAAGAACGTAACAAGTACAAAGTGTGAATCTAGGCTGAGAGTGGAAATCACAACTGTGATAAGGCAGTTTTTGATGATTCAGGCTTTTTTTTTTTTTTTTTTTTTTTGCTTTTTGGAGACAGGGTCTTGCTTTGTAGTTCAGGCTGGCCCTGAGCTCACTATGGTGCCCAAGCAAGCCGCCGCGAACTCAGCAATCCTCCTGTCTCTGCCTCCCGAGTGCTGGGATTACAGGCGTGAGCCACCACGCCCAGCATTATATGTGGTAACCGGGGATCGAACTCAG
>PVIC010036559.1:0-18518 GCA_004025085.1 Thryonomys swinderianus
CAGCAATCCTCCTGTCTCAGCCTCCCGAGTGCTGGGATGACAGGCATGAGCCACCACGTCCGGCATTGTGGTATGCGGTGTTGATTGTTGGTGGGCATGTCTCCACGCCCAGCGTTATATGTGGTTACCGGGGATCGAACTCAGGACCTTGCGCTTGCGAGGCAGGCGCCGGAACCACTGAGCTAACCCTCCGGCCCAGTCATTTGATTTTTGATAAAGGAGCCAAAAACATATGTTGGAGAAGAGTGGGCTCTTTGGTGCTGTGAAAGGGTGCTGGGAAAACGATCCATATCTTCCCCACTACATTAATCAAATTAGAATGAATCAAAGACCTAGATAGAAAACAGAAAGTTTGAAGCTGCTGGAAGATAACGTAGGGGAAACACTTCAAACCAAGGGCCCAGGCAAAGACTTCCTGAACAGACCAACAACACAGGAAATAATATTAAGAACCAACAAATGGGATTATATCAAGTTAAAAACTTTTGCATAGCAAAGGAAACTATCAACAGAGTGAAAAGACAATGTAATACCAACCTACATACTGGGAAAAAATTTTGCTAGCTACTCTTCTGCCAATCAAAAATAGGCAAACTGAATAGACACTTTACAAATGACCAAAAGTACATGAAAAAAATAATCATCTTTAGCTATTAGGAATATGCAAATCAAAACAACCCTTAGATTCTAGTCAGAATGGCTGTTATCAAGAAAACAAAACAAAACGAAACGAAAGTGCCAATAAGGATGTGTGGGGGGGTGAGGAACCCTTGCACATTTTTGGTAGGAATGTAAACTAATACAACCACTGCAAAAATTCAATATGGAGAATCCTCAAAAAAGTAAAAGTAGAAATCTTATTTGACCCAGATGTACATCTCCTGAGTATATTCCTGAAAGAATTTAAGGCATCATACTCTTATGATACATGCATACTTAAATTACAGTAGCTAATCTGTGAAAGCAATCTAGACACTCATCATCAGAAGAATGGATAAAGAAAATTATAGCATATATATGCAATGAAATATTCAGCCATAAAAGGAATGAAATTATGTCATTTACAGGAAAATGAAAGGGACTTCAGACCATGATGTTAAGTGAATTAAGTCAGATACAGAAAATTAAATAGTCCATGGTTTTTCTTTTATGACAAGCATAAAGTATAAATAAATAAACGAGTTAATGAGTATGAAACTGCTGGTTGAACCATACATTTTGGTAACATTAGTTACTCTCATTAAAACTTTTTTTGCCAATGAATCAAATTTTGTCAATGAATGATATTTCATTTATAATTCCCCTTCTAATAAATGGACCTTAGGAAACAGAAAGCAGACTTTTTGGTGTTGCAGAGCAGGGTGAGGGGAAATAAAGGGATGGGGTGGTCTGGATGTCTTGTGTGCAAGGTGCCAGTTCCCCGAGGTAATCCTAACTATTGTGTATTACAAACACTAATAAAACTTTTTAAAGTTTCATAATAATAAAATAGATGGTTATGATCATAATGTGCATATAAAGTATACCAGTAAAATCAATTTTAAAAGTTTCATAATAGGGCTGGAGATTTAGCTCAGTTGTTCTGGTGCCTGCCTAGCAAGCACAAGGTCCCTGGTTTGATCCTGGTAACCACATACAATGATATGATATCGGGCATGGTGACTTATGCCCACCAGCAATCAGTACCACACCCCACAATGCTGGGCGTGGTGGCTCACGCCTGTAATCCCAGCACTCATGAGGCAGAAGCAGGAGGATTGCTGGGTTCAAGGTTTACCTGGGCTACATAGTAAGCTCAGGGCTGGCCTAAACTACAAAGCGAGACCTTGCCTCAAAAAAAAAAAAAAAAAGTTTCATAATAGTAAAATAGTATGACAGAATTTTCTCATTATTTACAAAATAGCTACCAAAAGAATATAGGTTGCAAAATTTAAAACATTGTTTTCTGGTACCATGTTAAAGAATGTTTCAAAATATCTTCTGAGGAGGCAACTTATTTACCTTACCAGCCCTCCACTGACACTGCATTAGAATTAAATATAGATAATTTCTGTAGTCTGCAGTTTCTAACAGGGATAGTTTATAAAAATATATAAACCAAAATAAAAGTCCCATTCTAAAATAATTTCATTCACATCATTTAAGAATTAAGATCACTGTTTTTTTTATTTTTTTTTTGAGACAGGGTCTCGCCCTGTAGTTCAGGCTGGCCCCAAGCTCACTATGTAGCCCAGGCAAGCCTCGAACTCAGCAATCCTCCTGTCTCTGCCTCCCGAGTGCTGGGATAACAGGCGTGAGCCACCACACCTGGCACTGTGGTATGTTGTATTGATTGCTGGTGGGCCTGAGTCTCCATGCCCAGCATTGCATGTGGTTACCGGGGATCAAACTCAGGACCTTGCACTTGCAAGGCAGGCGCCGGAACCACTGAGCTAACCCTCTGGCCCAAGATCACTGTTTTTTTATTGATGGAAAGTTCAATGCTAAATTTACAAGATGATGCAAAGAAGTCTTTCAGTATGGTTCACTTCTTCTCTTTGTACAACTCAATAATGTTCTACTTCCCTTCTAACTAATCTCAAGATGACTGGGATACAATTTACTTTGATGTTTACATCACTGTTTGGTGTGTTTCCCAAAATAATACAGTTTGTTTCACAGAACTGATACAACTTCCAGAACAGCAGAGGGGCACATGCTGAGAAACTTTCAGTGGTTTCTGACAGCTTGGCCAGACATGCCCTTTCTTTGCAGAGACCATGTTATGCTAAGCTGATGGTCTTTGTGCTGCACAGATACTTAGGACAGCACAAACATGTAAACCATGGGCACGTCTACTAAAAGGGAAGGAATAGCTTGTATCCCCACTACTTGAAGCCCTGTTCTGCATATATGTTTCATTTCTTTGTGACTTTTACACTGTCCACTTTTATTACAAGCTCCTTAGGAAAAGTAAGAGAGAAACCTCCTTTTTTTTTTTTGCTTTTTGAGACAGGGTCTTGCTTTGTAGTTCAGGCTGGCCCTGAGCTCACTATGGTGCCCAGGCAAGCTGCCATGAACTCAGCAATCCTCCTGTCTCTGCCCTCCCGAGTACTGGGATTACAGGCGTGATCCACCTCGCCCGGCATTGTGGTATGCAGTGTTGATTGTTGGTGGGTGTGTCTCCACGCCCAGCATTCTATGTAGTTACTGGGGATCGAACTCAGGACCTTGCGCTTGCGAGGCAGGCGCCAGAGCCACTGAGCTAACCCTCCGGCCCAAGAGAGAAACCTCTTTTTTCACTTTGAGTTACTTCTTTTCTTTTCTTTTCTTTTCTTTTTTTCCGTAAAGAGACTCAGAATCTGAACCACTATGATATCATACCACAATAAATTTTCATTGGTCACTTAAGAAAAACAACAAATCCTTTAAACTAATTCATGGACACCATTTGAAATTTGTTCTTCCTTTCTAGCTATATTGATGCATGAGTGCATTTAAGTCTGTCTTATTTATAATCATAGAGCCATAGGTAAAATGTTCATTATTCAAATACACCACTATTATGTTGAATGCATGAGTCTTTCTGCCTTCAGTTTTTGGCTAGGTATACATTAAGTGAAAAGATGGGTTTGGTGGCATGTTTTGTAGTTCACTTTTTTCCTTGGTGAGCAATACTCTATAGTGAAGAGTTGGCTAAACAGAAATTCCAGGACTAGTCTTGCATGAAATAATGGAGCAACCTGTGCCCTTTTACTTAGGAGTGATTGACCTTTTGTCAATGGAGATAATAACTGAGCTGTCATTGGATTATTCAGGATCAAAAGGAGGAGTATATGTCATATACCTAGCAGAGTGCTCTAGTCGTTCAAGAAATTATTGGATCCTTTCTCCTTCTTTTGATCTCCTATTTTTGTTTCTTCCCCATTGTTTGTGAAACATCTCCAATCTTAATAACCTTGGAATATCTATCTGTCATCCATCTCTTGATATTCTCATCACTGAGACTAAGATATAACACTCAACATACCTACAATTTAAAGGAGGAAAACTTTATAGATTCTTTTGGTTTACAATTTGTAGATGTTTCATTTCATAGTTGGCTGGTTCTAAGGCAGGGTGGTGTGGCAGAGAAGCATGGTAGAGGAGTCTTGCTCAGGGCATGGCAGTCAGAAAGCAGAGAGAGATCATGGAGACTCTTCCAGGCTGCACCCCCAGTGACCACCTCTTCCCATTAGGCTTTGCTCCCAACATCACATTTAGCTACAGACTCATCAGTGGACTAAACTCTGATGAGTATAACATCCCCAGCTCCAGTCAACTTCTACAGACACCCTCTTATGAGTGCATGAGGTTTTGGGAACATCTGCATATTAACAGTATTTATCCATCCATCCATCCATCCATCCATCCATCCATCCATCCATCCATCCATCCGTCTGTCTGTCTGTCTGTCTGTCTATCTGTATACCTTAAATATAGTATATTTAGGTCTTTATGTGTGAGAGAGAGATCAGACTGGGAGATCAGACTGTTGGTAAAGCATTGTTTGGCAAGCATGAGCACTCCCTGCCTCAGTGTGCTTTATACTCAAATTTGTTCTCCAAATATCCCAGTGAGGGGCCAACTCCAGGTTGCCCTCCACGCTTTTCATTAACTAGGCTCACATTATTTATCAAATGCTGGGTTTTGTTTTCACTGGATCCTCACAAGGCATACAGTCTTTTCCTTACAGCCTGCTTTTGACCGTTTCCAGGACCGTCTCATATATTTGCAGACATGAAGTTTTTCACTGCTCTTCCCTGTCCTCCAATTTCTTCTAGATCAAATTCAAATCTTACCTTGAGCACATCATTGCTGAACTATTCTACCAGCATCTACTTTATACTTAGAGCATGTTTCACTTTGAACTAGCCATGTTTTCTGAGGCTAGTGGCTACAGTTGGGACAGCACAGATCTAGCTCCTTGATTTTACTCATCTCTGTAATGCTGTGTCGTTCAGAGTGTTACAAAAAATATTTTGTATTTTATCTTTATAATATGACATTTTACATTTTTGAAAACTTTATTTTGCAGAGGACTTTCATAAATCCTGGAATGCATGGTATTGATGGATTGTATTATCACTATAATAAAATAACAATTCCCCTCTAGTTGATCAGTAGTCATTAAAATAGCAATTTCCAGCAGGGTAATGAGTGTGTGTAGGCAACTGATATACAATTTATATGAAAGTGCAAAGTCCCAAGAATATTCAGGACAATCTCACAGAAAGTCTTACATGTCCACATGTCAAAAATTAACATAAAGCTATAGTAATTAAGACAGTGTGAAAAGAGCAACCCTGGGAGGAGTTAGTTGAAGTCAACCTACAGAGAATGCTCGACATGCAGCGTATAAAAATCAGATGTCTGTTCTTTTTTAGCAGAGCAGCACTTACTGTGTGTAAATACCATACTTTCTTCCTCCACCCAACTCTTGATGGGCATGCAGGCCAACTCCAAGACTGATCTCTACTGAATGTACTGCTATAAACTTGAGTCATTTGTAGAAAAATGGATGCTCCATGAGACCATAACACAAAAAGAAATAAATCAGACACACTTACATATCACATTGTTTCTCTTATATGAGAAACCTAAAATATAAAGAAAGAGCAAAATAAAAGAGAATAGGAAAGCCAAATCTTTTACAAAAGGGGAAGGGATTAAGAGATGAATATAATCATTATATACCACAAGCATAAACTCATAATATGTAAAAATTGAAAACAAACAGATCTTTACGGACAGAAAAATGGGTCATATAATGATTAATTTTTAAAAAATATTAGAGGTTTTATCTTGTGTACATAAAAAGATTAAAATGATGGTTGCTAGTTTGGAAAACTGAAATAATCTCTTAACAGTAGTTCTGTATATGGTATAATAGGCATAGCAGTGTCTGCTGTGTGGCCTCCTGTCGGAAGCGCACTGTCCTCGACTAAGCTCTGTTGTCTCTTGCTGCTCTGTTCCATTTGTTTCTGTCCCTCATGTAACCCTTTCCGGTGTGTAGACCCTAGAACCCTATTACGTTTAACAGCATCATATTGAACAGTGTAATATATTAGAGGCTATTCTCATTTCTTACTGGAACAATTTAAGATTCTATACATCACACTTACTGGGTAACTGTCTGAAAGCTGTGGCCAACAGAAGAAACAAGGAGAGGAACATATATTACTAGTGGCAAAAGTCAAAGCATGTTTTCAGGTGGTATAATTATATACCATACCACCCACAAACCAGCTAACTATAAAGTTGTTGTAAGTAGTTTAATAAATTTGCTAATCAGAATTTAAATATTCTATGGCTTGTCACTATGTCATATATCCAGCAATCTCTGATTAAATAACACAGACAAGATGATTGTACGTAAAATAGTAACAAAATTTTAAAATACAAAAGATGTATGAAAATGATATGAGAAAACTACAAAAATTTATTGAGGGCTGGAGATTTAGCTCAGTGGTTCCGGCGCCTGCCTCGCAAGTGCAAGGTCCTGAGTTCAATCCCATAACCACATATACAATGCTGGGCATGGTGACTCATGCCCACCAGCAATCAATACCACATACCACAGTGCCAGGTGTGGTGGCTCACGCCTGTATTCCCAGCACTTGGGAGGCAGAGACAGGAGGATTGCTGAGTTTGAGGCTTGCCTGGGCTACATAGTGAGCTTAGGACCAGCCTGAACTACAAAGTGAGACCCTGTCTCAAAAACAAAAAACAACAACAACAAAAAGAATTTATTGAGAGCTATAAAATAATATTTGGATAAATGAACACATACCAAGTTTCTGAAAATAAAACCTTTTCTCTAGTAATTTCTAGGAATGTTATAATTAATAGGAAATATGAATGAAGATTTATTTATAAGATGGTTATGACTCATTAATAAATTAGGTTCATTAGAAATATCCTTCTGCAACATGGAAATAGCTAAGTAAATTATCCGTCTATATAATAGGTTATTAAATTCACATTAAATGGCCTGCTTGTGGAGCATTTTAAACAACATGAAATAAAACTAGTGATATAATGCTCACTTTTAAACGGAAGGTGTACAACTGTTTAGCATGATTCGAATCTAAAAATTCTCATGTGACCTAAAAATTATAAGTGACTTTTGTTTTCTATACTTTTTGTACTTTTAATTTTATAAAATGAGAATGTACTTCATAATTGGAAGAGAACAAAACAAATTTGACCTTTTCAAGAGAAAAAATAGGTCTTGACCAAGGAATACCACTGGTGATGGGGTGACGTTTTGTATAAAGACAGGCACAATCACACTTCAGTGATGACTGCCTGTGTCTGTGCTTCTCTTTCCTTATGATCCTGCTTATTAGTAGGCAATTTCTGTATGAACTATTAAGGAATGCCAGCATTATTTAATATTAGTTCTCATCAAAAAGGGCCTTTTCTTGGTCAAGTGAGAAAGTATTGTTTATACATAATATAAATCTTCTTGTCAATACATCTCTGTACTCTAATATGCTAGCTCCAACTTTTTTATTTTTAACACAATCTTATCTCCCTCACAGGCCAGCAGCTGCTGGATCATTAAGAGACCATCCTGTAGTGTTTATAACAGCACAGTTGGTTGCCATGGAAAACACTGAACTGTCCCCAACCCCATAGCAAATATGGGTTTAAAGTGGTCAATTTGGCCAAACTCAGAGCTTTGTGAACCCTGGGAGTTCTGAGTTTCCAATTTTCTTGAGCTGCTGGAAATTTATTTATTGTTAGCAACATAAAACTCTGTTTTGCTTCACTTTTCTTTCAATTTTTTAAATTTCAAAATTGTGCTTTTATACAATGCTGCCACAATTAGCTTTTGGCATGTTTTTAAACCATATATATGGATTTTAAATATATGTATACATATACTGTCTTACAAAAGTGATACCTCAGTTCATAAACTTAATTCTTTGATTCTGGTTGTAAATCAAATTGGATGAGAACTGAATCAAATTCATTGGTTAGGTTCACTGTTGACCTTGTGGGAAATTTTAATTCAGTTCTTGTCTAATTCAGCTTGTGACCAGAATTGTGGAAAAAAAATTAAGTTTGTGAACAGAGACACCACTGTATTTTTACATAAGATTGTATGAAATTGTGTATATATGTATGTGTACACAGGTTGTATACACACCTCTTTCCATCACATTTAAATAGGAAAACATAATTATATTTTCTCTATATTTTTGTCTAGAATCTTCTAAGAATGACAGTAAAGTGATTTATTTTCAGAATTTCAGGAAAGTGGAAAGGATCACACATGTAGGATGAACACATAATTCTTGTTCAGACTTGGACCTTACTGATGATGGAAGGCACTATTAATAATTAAGCAGGGACGATACATAAAGTAAGATTTTCCCAAACATGATGGGAGTTTGGGTCATCCTAATTGAAAGATACTAAATATGGTACGTGTTGAATTGTGTCCCCCAGAAAATCGAGCTGAGTCCCAACCCCCAATACTTCTGCTGTGACCTTACTTCGGAATCAGAGAAGTTGCAGATGCAGTTGGTTCAGATGAGATCACAGTGCAGTAGGGTGGACTCCTAATCCAACAGGACTGGTTTCCTTATGAAAAAGGGAATTAGACATAATCATGTGATGATGAAGACACACATCAGAAGGATGCAGCACAAGCCAAAGAAGCCAAAGATCACCAGCAAACCACCAGCAGCCAAGAGAAAAATCTGGGACAGAGTGTTTCTCACAGCTCGCAGAAAAAGCCACCCTGTGGATCCCTGGATTTCAGTCTTCTGACCTCCAGAAGTATGGGACAGACAACACATGTCTGTGGTTTAGGACACCTGCTTTGTGGTGCCTGTCAGGCAACTCTAACAAGGAGAGAGAGGCAGGAATGCAAACAGGTGTCCACAGAGGGCTGCACTTGGTAGACGAGCTGACTCTCTCTATGGGACTTAGGAGAGGCTGGAGAGTAGGACACAGGGTTCTGCCAAAGTCTGAGGGAGGACTGCAAAAACCAGCGGGTCCCTTGAAAGTCCATACAAGGAGCCATAGAACCCAGATTTCCACCAACTGTTGTAGCCAGATGAGTTCATCCCTGCACCTACTCCCTGCCACCCCCAACAGGAGGCGGGATGGTCAGGTCCTGAAGAAATCAACTCAGAAAGGCTCTTGTTTGAAACCAGTTGTGACAGAGCAGCTGGACAGGGGTTGAGGGAGGAAAACCAGTGAAAGATCCACCCATCAACCCTGTTTCCCTCCCATGTGCAGAACGCAGCCAGGCATTAACGTACAGTTAGGACACTGGGATGCCCTTCCTTGAGTACTGTAGGCATGGGAGTTCCCAACAGAGGTGCAGGATGTCCGCTCCCTCACCCCGGGAGCTGGTCCCCACGGAGCTCCCGACAGGTGCCATAGCCAGCCACTGAGGTGACCTGTGTGCTGAGAGGCACAGCTCACAGTAAACAGGAAAGCAGACCAGCGTGGAGGAAACGGAGACTTGGCAAGAAGAGAAGAAAACTTCTTAAAAGCAAACTGTAATTAGTATTCTCAGAGAAATATTATATCCACAAAATAGGCTAGGATGATATAAAAAGAATAACAGCCCACATTAATTAAAATACAATAGAAGAAATAAAGAACTTAGTTAAAAGGCTAGAGATAAAATGAAAGAACTCTTCCAGAAAATAGAATCAAAACATAGAGATGGAAAATAAAAGGGGAAAAAATTAGAAAATGAAAGACTCAATCCAGTATATTCCTAGTAAGCACTGTAGGTAAGAATGTGGGTGCAAATTACCTCCATGCACCATTGTTCTCTATCACTGAACAAGAGTGTTCCAGGTAATAAAAGGTAATCACAGAAGTTATGCTGTAGCACCTTGTTGGGTGAATGTGAGTTATTTGTAGGAAAATGGATGCACCCTGAGGCCATAATATTAAGGGAAGTAAATCAGACACACAAGCTTAAATATTGCATAGTTTTTTAAATCTGAAAAACCCAAAGTGTAAATTAAAAGGTAGATAAATAAAAAATAGATAACAAGAAACAGAGAGATAGATCTTTTGCAAAAGGGAAGGGGACCAAGGGATAAAGGGCCCGAGGAGGAGAGGGAAAAGAAATGAAAAGACCTGAGACGTTCAATGTATCTGGACAAACTCCCTCGATGTAATCATTATGTACTGTGAGCATATACTCACAAAAATAAAAATTAAAGAAAGAAACACGAGGACAAAAGTGATATTCTAAATATTTCCAAAAATAAGAAGTGCCTTTTATAAAAGTTCAGGAATAAGAATGGGAAGGGACTGTTCAGTGCCACCCTGGAAGTTGGATGACTGTGAGCAATGACTATGAGTTGGATTTCACGGTCAGTAAGAATAGTATTTTTGATACTCAGGGTAATGTATGAATCTGGTCTGAAGATCGACTGATACTATTTTCAAACAAGTCAACTTGGGCTCAGAAAAGGTCACCTGTCCTCTACGCGTTGTGGGGAAGTCCATGAGGAATCCTCTGCCGAAGTAAGCGTTTATTTCAAAGAGGAGGAAGAGGCGGGGCCTGGGAAGAGAGGATCAACAATGCAGCGGTGCAGTGGGAGCAGCAGGAGACCACAGCAGGTGGAGGGGCGGCGACTGCAGGGAAGGCAAAGGAGATCTATGGAAAGACTTTTAGCTTGGACGATGTGGAAAATTTTGCTAAGAAGTATTTCAAAACGCTGTTGAAGTGTGTGGGGAGATTTGGCCAGAACATCAAAGAAAAGCTAAGTAAATGGAAGTATGAAGCAGCTATTAACTCCAAGAAAAGTTTTACAAGAAAGAAAATTAAATCAACTTCTTTCCTTGCTGGAAGATCCAGAATGTAATAAACAGTATTTTCATAGTCACAATAATGAAAACACTGATTACGGAACGAACCAAAAATTGGAAGAGTGGAAAAGGAGTATATAAAGGAGCTAAAATTTTTGTCTATAATGTCAGGTAATATCCAAATGGTACATCCAGAAATTTAAGTGAATTGCTTATAGGTATGGAAATGACACCAAAATATCCAATTGGAAAGTTGAGAGTGGTTGATTTTAGGATGTAAGGCGCGCGTGTGTGTGTATATGTGTGTGCATGTGTGTGTGTGTGTGTGTGTGTGCACATGTGCATGATAGAGACCAGAGTAGCTACTTTTGTTAAAATTTTTTTCACTTGGGCCAGAAATTTAGCTCAGTGGTTCTGGTGCCTGCCTTGCAAGTGCAAGGTCATGAGTTAGTTCCCAGTAACCATGACAATGCTGGGTGTGGTGACTCACGCCCACCAGCAATCAATACCACATACCACAGTGCCAGGCGTGGTGGCTCACACCTGTCATCCCAGCACTTGGGAGGCAGAGACAGGAGGATTGCTGAGTTTGAGGCTTGCCTGGGCTACATAGTGAGCTCAGGGTCAGCCTGAACTACAAAGGGAGACCCCTTCTCAAAAAAAAAATTCATATAAGTTGGCTTTTTTAAAGTAGGAGTTATATTGATTTTTAAAAAATGAAAAAGAACACAAAATTATATTCAAGAGGAAAAATAAATCTAGAAATAGCATGTGTCAGTATATAAACTTGCCTGACCTAAGATGAATAACTATCAGTTAAGAGCACTTTTGCTTTTTCCTTTTGGGGACTGTCCCTGCCAGGTACCAGATTTATGTATTTTATTTTCATTCATGAATCAAATAGTAATAAATATGTTTTGTTGGGCCGGAGATTTAGCTCAGTGGTTCCAGCGCCTGCCTCGCAAGTGCAAGGTCCTGAGTTCGATCCTGGTAACCACATACATTGCTGGGCGTGGTGACTGACGCCCACCAGCAATCAATGCCACATACCACAGTGCTGGGTGTGGCGGCTCACGCCTGTAGTCCCAGCACTTATGAGGCAGAGACAGGAGGATTGCTGAGTTCGCAGCGGCTTGCCTGGGCTACATAGTGAGCTCAGGGCCAGCCTGAACTACAAAGCGAGACCCTGTCTCAAAAAACAAAACAAAAAAAAGTTTTGTCAAACATAAACTCAATAACCATTCTGTTTTATGGGTGGGACAATATATTATTAAATCTAAAAGATTTTGTGGTCATCATCACTTTTATATGATGGCAAATACTTGTTTTAAACTACAGATGTCATAGTGTATTGTAAATTTTTTGTTATTGTTAAAAAAGAACTTCATGAAAAAAATCCTTTTGCTCCAGTCCCTGGGGATTTCATTCCGTTTCTAAGAGCATTATGTTTCAAGCTATAGTCCAATCATAATTTTGTGTGCAGTAAATGTTTTAACATTCTCTTTAAAATTATGAATACCAAGAAAAATATCTCCTTTTATGAGCAATAAATGAACTTATGTATAATCGTAAGCCATAAGAGTCTTTTCCTACTTCACTTCTTTTATAAGGGAAATTATAAAGTTGGTAATATAAACTTTGTCCAAGCATCATAAATCCTTAACTTAAGAATTTAGGGACTGGACTGTAATCAGCATGTTCCATGTATCCTGTGACTATGAGTTTAATCTGGGTCATGCACAGACCATCAGGGTTATACTAATTTCATTTGCTGGGTGGGTGGGATTCATTGAGTAATACTGTGTGCTTTTCAGTGAATAAATTTAAGGGACAAGAATACCAGGTATGGTAGCTTCTTTACATATGCCAATGCCAAGTGAATGATGGGACCTACCAGACCTCTGGGTACTTTAAAACATTTTAAATTGACAAATAATAATTGTCTATTTATGGCATACATTGTAGTGTCTCAATACCTGTATACCTTGTGGAATGATACAATCAAGATAATTAGCATACTTATCACCTTACATATGTATCATTTCTTTGTGATGAGAACATTTATAATTCTTGTTTTTTGGTTATTTTGAAATATACAACAGATTGTCTTTAACTATAGTTACCTTAATAAGCAACGGAACACAAGATTTGATTCTTCATGTCTAAGTGAAACTCTGTATCCAGTCATGATCTCCTCTCCCCTTCCTACTTCCACATCTCTCCCAAGCTTCTCATAACTGGCATTCTATTCTACTTCTGTAAACTCTGGGTCTCTAAGAATTACATGATTATGTATATCTGGGCTCACTTAGAAATTTCTGAGATTGATTGTTTACGTCTGTCTTGGATGGAAGCTAGAAAAGTGCCTGTCCTTAAATGCATGTAATTGTCAACTGTAGATTAGATAGTCTAAGAGATTTATTTCAGGTTAAACATCATTCTATTCCAGTCTATGATTTTATTTTATACTTTGGATTACTTGGTAAAACCATCCATGCTTTTCTTTCTCTATATTCCATTTATTAAATTATACCTCTTTTTAAAAGTAAAATTTATATAGTGCACTTAAAGGAAAAAAATTTATGAACAAATCAATTCATTTTATAGAACATTATACAGAAACACATGATCTATAGTTAAAATTTTTCTCCTCCATTAAATTCAGTATATTTAATGAATCTAGTTTCATAGACATAGATCATATGTAGTTCAAGAGTCCAAACTGGGGCTGGAGATTTGGCTCAGTGGTTCCAGCTCCTACCTTGCAAGTGCAAGGTCCTGAGTTCGCCGCTCGGTAATCACATACAATGCTGGGTGTGGTGACTCACGCCCACCAGCAATCAATACCACATACCACAGTGTCGGGCATGGTGGCTCACACCTGTAATCCCAGCACTAGGGAGGCAGAGACAGGAGGATTGCTGAGTTCAAGGCTTGCCTGGGCTACATAGTGAGCTCAGGGTCAGCCTGAACTACAAAGCGAGACCCTGTCTCAAAAAAAAAAAAAAAAAAGAATCAAAAGACTAAATACTAAGAAAAAGTTGTATGTATCATTTAGCAGATAGGTATCTTTGATTTGATATGTGGGCTTTATCACAAATGGAATTTCCTGATAATCTTTTAAACATAGGTTTTCATTGAAGATGATTTTCTTTTTAAAAAACACAATAACTTGTGATACTTAGAAACTGGCTACTTTGAAGTCAATTAGGAGAGAAAACAATTTTTAAGTGATGTAAGATCCTTCTTATTTTGATATCTTCCTCCAAGATATCAGATCACCTTCCTATTTGCCATCTCCAAAATACAGGTCAAGCAACTCTGGCCCTTTGGATATTTCCTTCAAGGTACACCTGTTTTGCCTCCTAGAGTATAGTTGCTAAGTGCTAAAATGTAAGAATAGAAATAAAGACTTTAATCTTTGAGCTATATCTTCTGCTTTCCCAGGCTAAATACACTTTTAAAATAAAAATGTATACATTAATTAACTTTCACTATTAAAATATAGAAGGAAGTGTATAAGAATTAATGTCAGAACAATTATCTAAGATCAACTATCTAAGTATAAGGCATGGCTCTTTTCTTGAACATTTCAGCTGCTATCAGTTTTTAATCCAGCTCTGAGTTTCCTTATCAAGCAGGCTGACTCTGTTGTAGAAGAAGCACTTCCCATGATGCTTTGTAAGTGTATACTGCCGGGACAGGCTGAACCAAAGTTGCAATTCATTCCCTTCCTCCTCTTCAGGCACTAATGGTGTTTTAAGAGATTGGCATAAGAAGAACCTAGCTTCATCTGAAAACTAGTTTCATCTGAAGTTACTTATTCTAATTGTTCTAGCCAAGAATTTCATCCATCCCTCTGCTTTATCATTCTTAGGGAGAACATAGTTCCTTCACCTTCTGGAGTGGCTATCTGGTGTTTTTGAGCACCCTTTCTGTCCGGGAGGCATCCTCTTCCTCCTCCTCCTCCAACCCACTGATCCTCCTCCCTGAGCAGAAAACACAGAATATATTTCCCAAGCATCTTGCAGTGAGACATGGCCGTATGACCCATGTCCCACCAATTGCTCTGCTTCCCTGATACTTGCATTGCAGTTGGAGGGGGACACAGTGTGGAATCAGTTTTGCTGTTGCAGTTTGCTCCAGGCCTCTCACTTTAGAGATGTACAGCAAGCATTGCAAAATTTGGATTTGGGGCCAAAATGTAAACACAGTGAATGGGTGCATTTAAGTTCCAGCAGGTGTGCGAACACAGCACGACTGCCTGGCACCAGCTTAGCCTCTGGAGGTGCTCTCCTCCTCACATCAGTTTGGACATCCTTGGGGCATTGTTTCTGGGATCCTCAAGTTTGATTCTCTGGACATCTTGCAATTCCACGAGCTATGCAATGTTTGCTTTTAAAATAAACTCCTTCTAGGCCTGATCATTAGAGTTGGTTTCAGTTGCTTTAAACTAGGAACCTTGGCTGCTACATTATTCTTCCAGAAGAATATGCTCTCTACGAGATTTTTTTTGGAGGGATGGAAGGCAGGAAGCTGTTTACCCTCTTTTAGAAACATCAGTGGAAAAAGTAAGAAAATCCATGACGTGACCTTCCTTCCTATGGAGTCTAAAAAGTCCAACCTATAAAAGCAGAGAGTAGAAAGGTAGTTATAACAGGTGAAGGTGGGATGAGGGAATGGGGAGATATTGGTTAAAGGACACAAGATTTCACTTGTGAAGTATATATAAATATTAGAGCTCTACATCTGTATAGTCACTACAATTAGTACTATATTTTATACTTAAAAATTACTATGAGAATAGATCTCAAATTTTCCCATATGTACATACATACATACACATGTATGTGGCAACTAGGAGAGATGGATCTGTTAAGTAGTGTGACTATAGTAATCTGCTAACTATGTATTAAGTAAAATTAATTTTAAGAAAGAACAAGGGAAATTCATGACCAGGTGGACTGTACTTAGTTTTCCCCATGCCTGACTTGGGATTTGGCAAACAATTTTTTATTAATTTTTATCTTTATTGTTACACTGTATATACACATCATGATCATACTCAACATTAGGAATTTGTATCAGTATATGAGACAATTTAATTCTCATTTTTTCCCATTCTCCTACCCACCCCACAACCTCCCACCCCCTAAATACATAAGTTTTGTTTCCTTTTTTATACCATCACATTTTTTTCTTTACCCCTCATTACTTATTCCTGTACCATATTTCCCTTTGAATATTTTCTATTTCACAATATCCATCATACATTCTAGAACTCATTAACATCTTCAGTTTTTCATGCCAGAGAAAAGACATGATATTTACATATCTGTAACCTATTTATTTCACTTCTGAGTATGTCCTGAAGGTACATCCATTTGAGTATAAATGACTCAAGCTAATCATTCTTAATGGCAGAGTAATACTCCATTTTATAGAAAAACCACATCTTCTTTATCCAGTCTCCAGTTGATGGGCATTTGGGTTGTTTTCAAGGTTGAGCTATCTTGGCAAACATTTTTTGATATCCCACCACAGGTGACTCTGTTCTGATGTTGGGATAACATGGAAGGTGGTGGCAGAAAATATGAAGATAAGTAAACTCAGTTCCATAGATTTAATTGAACATAATTCTCCATGAAATTATCATTCTTTAGTCTAGCAATTCCCAATAGTCTTTTTAAAATACAGCTTCAGTCTTCTTGCAGACACGTGTTTAGTTCCTAAAGATTTACATTTTTTGGTATGCAACTGAAAAATGTTTTTCCCAAATGTCCATCTATGGATGAATTGGTGAAAGTGTGATACACAGACACACAGAGACACACACATACACACATACTTGTGCACTGCAATATTATGCATCTTTTAAAAGGAAGAAAATTCTACACCATGGATGAACCTTAAGGACATTATGTTAAGTGAAGAAAGCCAAACACAAAAGGACAAATATTATCTAATTCCACTTACATGATATAAAAAAGTCGAATTCATAGAGACAGTAAATAGAGTTGTGATTTACAGAAGTTGGCCGAGCGGCGATTGTTTAGTTGAGGCAGAGTTCGGGAAGATAAAAACGTTCTGGAAATGAACTGTGGGGAAAGTTGTATAATACCATGAATATACTTAATACCCCAGAACTATACACTTAAGATGGTTAAAATGGTAACTATGTTAGATACAGTTTTACCACCATAAAAAATGCTGTTTAACCAAACAAAATATATACTTCTAAGAGTAGGGCCAGGAAACTAATTTCTTTGTATCAGTAAAAAAATTCCACTTGAGAGATAAGAGCAGCATAGCCAAAAGAGAGGGATCTCTTGTTTGGTGCCAGCTCTGTGGCCAGCTACAGAGGTGAACTCTGCTTAACCTTGCCAAACTTAGTGTCTTCATCTATCAACTGGATACGATGGGGGAGGGCTGCTTCATCTGTACATGCTCTGATTCCTATTTAACCTCCGATGTAGAGCCAAGGGCATCCCTGCCTTCAAACACGCAACTCCCCTACTGACGAATAAACACATCTTCAGGAAATGATGCTTGTCTTCTGGAGAAATGGTTTCTTTCAGCAAGTTCTCACAGCAAATGCAAGCAGCAACAATGCAGGCATTTGAGAATGTGGAGTATTTCCTGAACTCATAATCCTTCCCTCCAGAAACTCTCTAAGATGTAGAAATTCAGTTCCTGTCCAGATTTATAAATATAAATCTTCAGTCACCCAATAAAGTGGAAGGATGAAAATGATGCTGTTATGTTTTGAATCTTACGATACCAATGAACTCAAATTCAGACTTCACTTTTACAAAGTTATTTTAGAAAGCTTAATTTCCAGTGTAATACAGTACAATGCTTGAGTCTTAAGCCTATGATAATGCAAACACTATTAGTTCTACTTCTAAAAATTCTATCTCTAAGGACTACAGTTAAGCTTCTTACACAGTAATGAGTATTGAGGCAATGTTCATTGATCCACAACTTCCCAACGCAGATTGACTAGGTCAGCACAGGAACGGCGCTCAACCAGCATGCTCTGGGTTACCAGTGAAGTATGGGACACCCTGTCAGCCCGCTGAGAGAGGACATTCAGAAGGCCATGTGGGCCCCAGCAATCTTGGGGAGTCGATTGCTGAGGACTGTCTCAGTTGTAGGAGAAGTTGGACTTAAGGAAGTACATACTGTTCTTGAAAATGACACCACTAGGAAACACAGGAGGGAGCCGCTGGCTGAGTAGACAGCTCATGAATGTCCACTTTCCTAGGAAGTATGTGTCTGAGCCAGAAGAGTTTGAGGGACAGTTTTCCCTGTCATCTACCTCTTTAAGATAGATCACTCCCGGATGACTCTTTCACCCCATGGGAGGCTGCTGACTATCAGAGATCATCCACTAGAGGGTGACAACCACACAGGCTTCAGGATGGATGGCCATTCCCTAGACAGTGGTACCCGCTCCAGAGTCCTGCAGGAACTTTCTTTTTTTTTTTTTTGCTTTTTGGAGACAGGGTCTCGCTTTGTAGTTCAGGCTGGCCCTGAGCTCACTATGGTGCCCAGGCAAGCCGCCGCGAACTCAGCAATCCTCCTGTCTCTGCCTCCCGAGTGCTGGGATTACAGGCATGAGCCACCACGCCCAGCATTATATGTGGTTACCGGGGATTGAACTCAGGTAACCACATATAATGCTGGGCGTGGTGGCTCAC
>PVIC010036560.1:0-18492 GCA_004025085.1 Thryonomys swinderianus
CTTTTTGAGACAGGGTCTCGCTTTGTAGTTCAGGCTGGCCCTGAGCTCACTATGGAGCCCAGGCAAGCCGCCGCGAACTCAGCAATCCGCCTGTCTCTGCCTCCCGAGTGCTGGGATTACAGACGTGAGCCACCACGTCCAGCATTGTGGAATGCTGCGTTGATTGTTGGTGGGCGTGTCTCCACACCCAGCATTATACATGGTTACCGGGGATCGAACTCAGGACCTTGTGCTTGCGAGGCAGGCGCCGGAACCACTGAGCTAACCCTCCGGCCCTAGAAAATAATTCTTAAACACTGAGGTTTTCCTTGCTTTCTCCTTATGTGCATAGCTGGATAAAGTCCATGAATGTTTCCTCGGGCCAGGTTTAGAGTAGCAGAGTGACTAGATCACAACTACTACCACATTGCTTGTTGAGTACCTTGAACCAATTTATTCTCTCACTAGCAATGTTTAAAATTGTTTCCTCTGGCACGCTTCAACTTTTTAAAAAATTTTCCAATCAGATGAACAAATTTGTCAGTGAAGGTATCCTGTAAAGATTAATGTAAGTCATATAACAGAGGCTATTTTTTAATACTTTAAAACCTCAAAATCCTCTATTTCAACTCTTCTTGTCTCTATATTCTCATAAATTCTAGATGTCATTATTATATTTAAAATTTTTAATTAGAAATCACTTGTCTTTTATCACTTTTTATTGGCTATGCAAATTAATGGGTTTCATTGTGGCAGATTCATACATACTCATAATACTTTTATCACTTTAACTCCCCAAAAACTTTTAGTTTCACATTTTTGAGGTTCAATACGTATATTTTGCTCACATCCACCCCCTCTTACTTAGTCTTACACATACACCCTCCCTCTTATTCTTGTCTAATAATGGTCTCTCTTCTACTTTTATGTCATCATTTTTAGATTCCACATATTAGGGAGGATACACGATATTTGTCTTTCTCAATCTGACCTGTTCCATTCAATGTACTGGGCTCCAATAGATCCCATAATTTTTTTTAGGGGGTATGCTTTGAAATAGAGTCTTTCTATGTAGTTCAAGCTGTCCTTTGACTCACAATGTAGCCCAGGCTGGTGTGGAACTTGCAGTGATCCTCAGCCTCTTGAGTGCTGGGTTTACAGACATGTGCCACCATGCCTTGCAGATCCCATAATTCTAATGTAAGACTTTATTGAGGTGGGCCTTGTGGAAAATGACTATAGTCCCAACTACTAGGGAGGCTGAGGTGGGAAGATAGCCACCCTGGTAGATGGTGAGACCTTGACTCAAAAAAATAAAAAGGCCTAGCATATATGAGGCCCTCAGTTTAATCCTCAGTACTTTTTTTAAAAACTTGATTGATTTTAGAGACTTGCAAACAAATTACTGAAAATTGTCATTGAAAACTGTGAAAACTGTTCTTTGTATTATCTCCTTTTGATAACATAACCACATGTGTTCTACATGTTTTAATTTGTTTTCAGTGAATGGCACAAGAATTTTACCCAAAACAAAAAGTGTACTTTAGGAAGATTTAAGGATCTCTCTGTAAAATAGCATCAGTAGTTTCCTTACTCCAATCTTTAAAAGTATCTGTTCTTTGGAGTTAAAAATAGCTAATGATTTCACACATAACTAGATTATATCTATATTATTTCAACTCTTACTGCTTTAAAGTATCACTCATACATATTTCAATTACTGTCACAAAATAGATAATTTGAATTATCTACCCTTCTATGGGATACAGTGATTATAACCAATTTCTGAATATCTAACTTGATGGCTAAAATAATACAACCATAAATCAAATCTCCTTTTTTTTGTTAACTTCACCAAGTAAATAATTTTCTCTTTAGTTCTGCTTGAGTTCCTATGTCTGAAAGTAAACAGCTACTTCCAAGAGCTTAATCTGAAGTATAAAATTCCTTATTTCGCACATTGTAAAACTTAGTGCAGAAGTATTAGTAAATATATTTTTACTTTAATTTGAATATTTTCTTCATATTCTTTCATGCTATCTCACAAACTAAGAAAGTAAGCCTGTGATCATTTTTTAAAATTACTTTGAAAGTATTCTGACACATAAAAGATGACATAAAAAAGAGAAGCAAACTAGCCACACTAAGTAGTATGTGCCTATAAACCCACAATTCTGAGACATTGAGGCAGGAAGACTGGAAATTTGAGGCCAGCCTGGGAAACTCAGCCACACTCAATCTCAAAATTAAAAAAGGGGGTCTGGGAATGTAACTGACTATGAAGGTCTTAGGTTCAATCCCCAGTACCAGAAGGGAAAAGAAAAAAGAAAAATGGTCATAAAAGTAGTGTACTGCTGTTAAATACCCTTGCTGTTTTAATCACTGATCATTGTTAACTATGTTCACTATGCTTATTACCTTTAAGATTTACATAAGTATGGGCATGGCAATCAAACAATGCAAGATTTTTTTATTGGGTCCTAGATATAAAAGATAAAAGAACTCTAAAGGACATGTGAACAACTGGAGAAATTTGAATATGGGTCATAGGATAGATAATAGCATTTATTGGTGTCAAATCTCCTTGATGTCACAACTGTGTTATAATCATATAAAATAGTGACTTAATTCTTAGGAGATACGTATTTAAGTATTCAGGGGTGACAGGTGTCCTTAATTAGCAATATGCTCTCAATGAGTCAGAAAAAAAAATCACAGAAAGAGGGATCAAGGGAGAGAAAATGTCAAAACAATACAGCTAATTAATCTTCATGATGGAAATATGGATATTCATTGTACTATTATCTCAATTTTTATATAGGTTACCTATGGTCAATGTATAGATTATAAATTGCAAATATATAATAACACAATATTTTAATGAAAAAATTTTAGGCTCAACATGGTAGCACATGCAATCTTTTTTTTTTTTTTTTGAGACAGGGTCTTGCTTTGTAGTTCAGGCTGGCCCTGAGCTCACTATGTAGCCCAGGCAAGCCTCGAACTCAGCAATCCTCCTGTCTCTGCCTCCCGAGTGCTGGGGTTACAGGCGTGAGCCACCACACACGGCACTACATGCCTGCAATCTTAACATAGGAGGCCAAAGCAAGACTGATGGAAGTTCAAGGCCAGGCTAGTGTGGGGTCTATATTGAGTTCAAGATCAGCCTAAACTACATATCAAGATTTTGTCAAAAAAAATCTTTCTAGGCCAGGTATGGGGATACAAGCCTGTTATTCCAACACTTGAGAGGCTGAGGCAGAGAACTGCTGTGAGTTCAAGGCCAGCCTGGGCTATGTAGTGAGTCAGCCTGAACTACATAGCAAGCCCCTGCCTCAAACAAAAAAAAAATATTTTTTAAAGGAAAAAAACAATAAAAATTCAGGGAAAAATAATTGTTAGTAGTTAAGTAAGGCACATTTACATTACATCACATTTATTGAGAGCTTAAAGGGGACAATATTTTATAAATGTAAAATAACCATTATCTAAGTGATTGGAAATGTTTCAGTGACTTGGTATAAGTATTTGAAACATCACATTGCTGTAGTGTACTACTTTTATAAATTTCCCAAGTCACCATTATGATGTAGAACTTCAAAGACTTCAAATACTCTTCATTCCTATGAGAAGCTTCTCAAGCTCAAAAACAATTGCCTCAAACTGACCTATGCAAGAGATGTGATAGCACATCAGTGTGAATATTCTAGCTAAAGCAGGTCTATATTCAAGGTAAAAAAGCTGTGCACAGAGAAATAATGCTTGAGCGGAACTAGAGACTATTCAAACAAAAGCCCACACATACATGCCCAGCCTTGAATACCAAAAAGCAGTCTTTCCCCAAATCACTCAGATGACAATTTTAAAAGTAGCATCACTGTGATCACATTCATGTAGAAAATATCTTGCCATGTAGAACATTATGATTATAAATTCACCGAACCAAAAAATTGACAATAGAATCCAATCGGAATGAGTGGTATTGTGTTTTTCTCTACAACTTATCACCATAACTGAATTTGACAGCTGTGTTGTCCCGAAAGTCTGCTCAAATTTTTCAGCCTTGTTTTAAAAATGCAGATATAGCAATTAGTAAAAGAGTACCAAATAAATTTTACAACAAAAAATGATCTAACCATAGATTTTAAATTAACAAAACATTTTAGAAAGGCACGAAATGCAGACATAAGGAGGAGGTTAAGAGAAGAAAGTATTTGGCCACATTTATTGTCCAGCCCCACTGAATGCTTTCTTCATCTCATCTCTGATTTAGTAAGCTAGAAAAGCAATTGAGATGTCACAAGATTCCTGCTGCATTCCTATGTAAAGGACTTTAGGGTGAGAAGAGATATGAGAGGAAATGTGAACAGAATTGTAAGGCCAGATGGCTCCTTTCACTTACCTTCACTAACCAGTCCGTTCCTTTGTTTCTGTAGACACACAGTAATTGAGCAAATAGCAAACAAGCTTGAGAGCACTCTGCAGAAATGTTTCCAAGTCCTTCACGGGTAAGACCATGAGACTGAGCTGGTCATTCCATTACCATTCTCTTTATAACTGATCCTATGGAAAAAAAGATGTTTTCACTTAAGTCTGATTTGTGCTAAAGAAGCAGTGGGAAGTCCCAGGAAATGAGGAGGTAATAACTGACAAACCCACATCGAGCTACAGAATGGTGTTTCTTCCCCTTTTTAGAAAACTGAAACCTATCTATGAAACTGTCTCTTGTTAAAAAAATTTAATGTTATACATTATGCAATAACCTTGATTGACATAATTATTGTCATAATAAATTCTTTGGTGACCCTCTTCCTAAGAGACCCACTGTTATACATGACTTCACAAAGTGCTCATCACTAATCCATTACTTTTTAGAGTACTCTCAATCACTTCTATAATTTTAAAAAATTCAAATAAAAAGTTCTCTCTCCAATTATCAGCAGTAATTGGTGCAGAAAGTTGTGGAGAACCAGGTACTTTTTTGAACCCTACTGATGAGATTGTGAACATAATTAGATGACAACTTCCCAGTATCCATCAAATTTTAATTAATCACACTATGCAATTTGTTAGAGTTAGGTGTATTTATGTCCACTGATAGAAAAAGATCTCAAAGGTACACTGCATAATAGTAACTCATATTGTAAATTGTATTTTAAGGCATCCATACACATTTATTTAATAGAATATTTCTTTTCTTCATTGATAAACAAAAATTAAAAATGATTGTCTTTCCAGAATGAGACTACATTTTGTTCTGTATCTTTTTGAAATTTCTATTGTGCATTCTACTTTTTCATTTTACAAGTGTTTTTAAGCTGTTTCAACTTGTTTTGGTTTTACGTTCCAAGTGTATTATACTCTATGTCTTTTCTAGAGGACAGACAAAATCATTTAGCTGACCTACTCTAACTACTGCAAGTTAACTAAGAAGCAATATTTTATTCCCTGTCCTGTTCTACCTCTGAGCAAAGCTAAATTCCAAACCCTTAATTCATGAACATTTCCACTTAGTAAGTTATGACTGTTTTTTTAATTTTTACCTTTATTGGTACACTGTATATATACATCATATTATGATCACACTCAATGCTGGGAATTTGTACCAGCATATGACACAATTTAATTCTCATTTTTCCAGTTCCCCTACCCACCCAAGTTACGACTGTTTTAATTAAAATCTAATCTTTACATGTGTAGTAGTATTTTATTTTGTTATGATTTTTTATATTATCTCAGGGAACATTTCTTCCATCCAGTTAAAATGCAGGTTCCTCTACAGTAGTTTCAAATCTGAAGTGACCTGCCACCACAAGAAACACCAGACTCAGGGCCGCAAGGGGAAGTTCAGTTGCAGTTGTAATCCTAGGTCCAAGAATGTCTCTAGGCTAGGATGACTGGCGAAGATTTATTTGTGATTAAAAGGTTATAGCACCTTCAAGGCTAAACACTGTTGTCTTTTTTTTCATAACCACAACCATGTGGATATCCCAGAGCAGGGACAACAGACCTTGTAGACACCTAGTGCCCAAAGTGCAACCCTAAATCCACTTAGTTATTATAAAGAACCAGCACTGCAATCAATCCTGAATATTGAAGTTTTAGTTTAGAAAAACCTGCTGGGGTGACCTGACTCATGTGCTGACAAAGAGGATTCTGTGTGCCCCCTGCAGCGTGCATGCCATAGATTTGTCCCTTGGCCCTAGAGTGAGTCTTACCTGACCCCAGAAATTCCCCACTGGTGAGTCCCACAAGAACTCACCCAGAAGTGCCAGTTAATAACAAATGTGCAAGGGTGCCATCTGCCCTGGGTTTGCTTCAGCTGAATGTATTTCTTTATTTAAGCACAAAAATGCAGAATTTTCTTTACATTTAATCCTCACTTTGTTCCTTAAATTACTCCTTTTATAAAAATCATCCTGGGGCCAGAGATTTAGCTCAGTGGTTCCAGCACCTGCCTAGCAAGCACAAGGTACCCGGTTAATCCTAGGTAACCACATACAATACCAGGCATGGTGACTCATGCCCACCAGCAATCAGCACCACATACCACAATGCCAAGTGTAGTAGCTCATCCCTGTAATCCCAGCACTCAGGAGGCAGAAGCAGGACGATTGCTGAGTCTGAGGCTTGCCGGGCTGCATAGGGAGCTTCAGGGCCAGCCTGAACTACAAAGCAAGATCCTGTCTAAAAATAAAAAAAAAAAAATCCTTTGGGCCGGAGATTTAGCTCAGTGGTTCCAGCGCTTGCCTCACAAGTGCAAGGTCCTGAGTTCAATCCCAGTAACCACATAACAATGCTAGGCGTGGTGACTCACACCCACCAGACATACCACAGTGCCGGGCGTGGTAGCTCACGCCTGTCATCCCAGCACTCGGGAGGCAGAGACAGGAGGATTGCTGAGTTCGAGGCTTGTCGGGGCTACATAGTGAGCTCAGGGTCAGCCTCGACTAAGCGAGACCCTGTCTCAAAAAAAAAAAAATCCTTTCCAGAGAAACAACTGTAATCAAAGAGTTGGCAATATATAATGTTAGCTTACCATTTCTTTTCTTGCAAAACCTAAGCAGATGAAATTTGCTTTAAAGTGCTTTTTCCTTGCTGACTATAATAAAATAGAATTATATCCTTTGTAGTTGCAATTTCATTATATGATTTTCCATCAACCTCCTGGATGGTAGGTAAAAATTATTGCCTTGATTTCACTTCTCTAAGTGGATATTATTCCTATTACCCAATTACCTCTGCTGGTGTGGAAAGTATCTTCCAATTTATTTCCATTATGGTATCATCCACACATACAGCAGTCTCAATCTTCACTGAGTTTTCCCCATCCTGATCACTCTGTACTTGCCTCTAACTGCTCTTACTAACACTCTAAATTCTTCAACTGTAGGCTCTTCTGTTACATCCTATTTGCCAATATCTAGTCTCAGATAAAATCCATTATTGTATTTTCCTAAGTAGAGAAATATATATGTTAAATATATATTTATGCACACATACACAAAAACTGATCAGTCCACGAATTTATTCCATTAGAATTCAAGTATATCAAGATAAATTCTGTGTTCCTAAAGATAAATTATTTGTTCTTTAATGACTTATAGTAGAGTTTTCTCTCTCTCTCTTTTTTTTTTTGGGGGGGGTCTCACTTATGTGGTACCAGGGATCAAACCTGGGAACTTGGGCTTGGAAGACAGGCTCTGGAACCACTGAGCTAAATATCCAACCCAACCACTTATAGTACAGTTTTCTCCCTCAGTACCTTAATGACTCATCTTAGCTATGTTTTAAAAGTTACCCAACCTTAATCATCTAGGCTAATATCCTTTATCTCACTTTATAATTTCTTTGAGATGTCTACAGTATTTGATGCTATTCATTAATCCCTTTACTTACATTTGTTTTTGAAAATTTCATATAGTGCACATGACTTTTTAAAAGTGGTAAGTGGTATAACAAAATATATAGTAAAAATTAAACCTTTTTTCCTTATTTGGTTTCTAGGTCTTCCTAGCCCTTTATTAATCATTTTTTTTTGAGACAGTGCCTTGCTCTGCTTCCCCCAGGAACAATCCTTAGTGTCAACTTCCTGAGTATCAGTTCAAATGTTACCTGTATTTTCTTTCATGTTCACATGGTATGACTATCTATACTATTCTATACCTTACTTTTTTTTGTATAAATTTTTCAAAGTCAGTACTGATCTCATCATTTTTAATAACTACTTTCCCTACATGTAATAATGAATCTAATAATTTTTTTTAAGTTTTTTGGAAACAGGGTCTTGCTTTGTAGTTCATACTGTCTCTGAACTCACTATGTGGCCCAGGCTACCACTGAACTTACAGCAGCCCTCTTGCCTGTGCCTCCCACGTGAGTGCTTGTGACTATAGGTGTGAGTCACCATGCCTGGCTTTGTGGTAGGTGGTACTGGGGATCAAACTCGAGACCTTGTGTTTGCCAGGCAGACACAGGGAACACTGAGCTAAATTACCAGCCTCTAATCAACTTTTTAACTGATGCAACCGTTCATTTAAGAAGGCCTCCTCGCCACTTCCCAGGTGTTTTTGTGCCTTTCCACACTATTACATAGTCTACCTTCTCACTTTCTAATCACTTTCATTGGTTTCCTGTCAACCATGGAGGAGAAAGGTCACTACATTTTGAACAAAGGCCTTCATATTAAAGCTACATACTCGGCTTTTATTTTTTGTTTATTTTTGGAACAGAATCTCACTAAATCTCCAAAAGTCTCCAAAAGCAATAGGATTATCCATGTCACCACGGCTGGTTTTATTGATATCCTAGAACTGAAATTCCTAGTCTTCTATTTTTCTTATTCTTTCCTTTCTCTTTTTCAGTGTCTTTCCTTGTTGAACTCATCAATTTCCACACCTACCATTATCTTTTTTAGAGGCCCTGTGCGTCTGTATCTCTAGTTTGATGGTGTTGTCTTACAATCACCAGAATTTCATTTATGGGCATTTGACTACTTCACATAAATAAAAACAAATCTTTAATCTCCTGGCCCCAAAACTCACATCCTCACCCTTATGGCATTACCCAAAGCTACCATCTTGATTTTCTCTCTAATGTCATCTTATCCTTGATCTCTGCAAATGATTATTCCCCAGTGACTACCAACTGAACAAAATAGACCAGAGAGTCATTTATAACTGAATTTGATTTGTCTCTAAGAAAAGTAAACCAAAAAGTATTAGAGCTCAAATGACAATACATAGTAATATAAAAATAAACTTTTTTCGTAACCATGATTATTCTTCTACAACTATTATATAGATTCAATGCAATCCCAATTGAAATCCAACAGTGTACTTCACAGATCTAGAAAAAATAATTCAAAAATTCATCTGGAACTACAAGAGAAGAATAGCAAAACCAATTGTAGGCAACAAGGACATGGCAGGGAGTATCACAATCCCCAACTTAATACTATACTACAAAGCCACTGTGATGATAAAAAAAAAATAGTACTGGGCTGGGGATTTAGCTCAAGTGGTACTGCACCTATCTTGTAAGCACAAGGGCCCAAGTTCAATCCTTGGTACCACAAAATAAATAAATAAATTAAAAAAACCAGCACAGTGCTGGCAAAGTAACAGACCCAAGGATCAGTGAAACAGAATAGAAGATCTAGAAGCAACCCCAGATAGACTAAGCCACCTCATCTTTGACAAAGAAGCCAAATACCCTCCTAGGTGGAGGAAAGGTGGCCTCTTTAACAAGTGGTCCTCGAAAAACTGGGTTTCAACTTGCCAAAGACTAAAGTTACATCCATCCCTTTCACCGTGCACTAAATTAAAATCAAAGTGGATTAGAGACTTAAATATTAAAACAGAAACACTAAACCTGCTGCAAAACAGGTTAGATAGAACTCTTAGAGACATTAGCCTAGGGAAAGACTTTATGTACAAAACCTCTGCAGCATGAAAACTAGCAAAATAAATCAACAACTGGGATTTCATCTTATTAAAAATCAATCTGGAATTACGAGAACTATTAAGATAACCTATGAAAATGAATATAGGAAAAGATGATTGTGTTTATCATAGTAATTCCAACAGATAATTATCATATTCTATATAAGGCTTTAATGTACTTCCACAGAAGATTGATTTTTAACTGACATTCTATAAAATTAAACACATTAGAGTTTAGGAACATACTATATATACTATAGAGTATAATTAATATGACATGTAAAAATTCTTAGTTGCTGCCAGGCGTGGTGGCTCACGCCTATAATCCCAGCACTCGGGAGGCAGAGACAGGAGGATTGCTGAGTTCCAGGCTTGCCTAGGCTACATAGTGGGCTCAGAGCCAGCCTGAACTACAAAGCGAGACCCTGTCTCAAAAAAAAAAAAAAATTCTTAGTTGCACTTCAGTAGGTTTAATTTATACCAAAGAAATCTGTAAGGTAAGCTCCAGGGCAGTACTGCCTATCTTGAGAACAGAATGACAGATTATAATTGCTTTATTAAGTACAACATTCCAAATTCCTATGAAGCTATAATAGCTTGTTGTGCACTAGAGATTTTGTTATTTGGAATATAATTGATTGTAATGTATACTGTTTGCTCTTGAATAACTCCCATTTTCCACCTGAAAGAGATTTTCATTTCAACATCAAATAATATGAGTGCTCCATTTGTAAAGTTTCTGAAGCATTTTGAAATTCTTTCAGTTGAAATAAATGATTTTAAAATAAAATATGATATAAATTAAAGGGGCAAATTGAATTTCCTCCTAGATATTTCATTTTAAAACCATGTACAATACACAGAATAGCTGATCCTGATTGCCTATTATATTTCGGTTGGCTTCAATAAGACCTATAAGGCATGTATGTGAATACTTAAGGCATTAGCAATCCCATAAAATATTTTGGTTTCTTGTGTCTAATTGTCATGCTTGGCTTTTACTTGAAACTATCTTCTTTAGTGATCTAGCAATTACCCTTTACACCCAAACTCAGATCTCTGTCCTTAACTCTAAATTAACCCTGGAAATACTTGACACAGTTTTTGTTAGGAGTGCTCGTTACTTTTAGGCCCATTATCTCTTTTTCCTAGTTTTTATGCTTTTTTCTGTTAATCTCTTTGCCCTCTTCCCACAATCTGATTTTCAGATCTTGGGACACAGAGACATCCGTTCTTTAAATTAAGATAATCCTTTTCTTGCTCTACCATAAATTGTTTTCAGGAAGAAAATTGTTTTGTTCCCTGGTTAAACATTAGTGGATTTTCACTTTACTGATGTCTCATATATTCACCTATCCTTTGATATTCATACTGTTCAGTATTTACATGAACTCTGCTTTGGCCTTCTAATAATTTCTTTCTCTTTCTTTCTTTCTTTCTTTCTTTCTTTCTTTCTTTCTTTCTTTCTTTCTTTCTTTCTTTCTTTCTTTCTTTCTTTCTTTCTTTCTTTCTTTCTTTTTTTTTTTTTTTTTTGAGACAGGGTCTCACTTTGTAGTTCAGGCTGGCCCTGAGCTCACTATGTAGCCCAGACAAGCCTCGAACTCAGCAATCCTTCTGCCTCTGCCTCCTCAGTGCTGGAATTACAAGTGTGAGCCACCATGTCCAGCATTGTAGTATGTGGTACTGATCGCTGGTGGGTGAGTCACCATGCCAGGTATTATTGTATGTGGTTACTAGGGATCAAACCAGGGATCTTGTGCTTGCTAGGCAGGTACTGGAACCATTGAGCTAAACCTCCGGCCCCAATAATTTTTTTTTCTTTTAAGACCAGGAGACAAAAGATTCAGCCAACTCTCTGTGGAATGTCAAAATTTTCAATTATGCATTGATCTTTTTTCCTAAATCCAAGTGTATCATTTTCCTTTTTTCTTGTCTACCTTTCAGGCAAGATGGAAACTTGAATTTGTTATTATCTGTTCTTGCTGTTGCTTCTGTAAAGGGCTGAATTTAATGAAATGGTGAAAAGGATACACTGAACTAATAGGACAAACTGTATTGTGAAAAAAGATATGGATTCCATGCTCCTTAACATTTTGTCTCTGCATTTTAAGATAAAATCTGAACTGTAATATGAAGAATACACATAGTCAATCTTCAAATCTAAATGTGATAGTGGGTGCCTACAATTTATCTGTCTTCTAACCTTGGACAGCAGCTTTGGAAAACAAAGTTTCCAAGAAATTTAGATACTGCTCTATGTCCAAATTTTGAATGAAAATTTTGGTTTCCGTCCATCAAGTAGTTAGAAATTCATAGGCTCTTTCTGAAAGCTATCTCCTGGCTCAGAAGTAAAAGGGCCCAGAAAAATTAAACTACAGAATCTTTGCAAATTCTAATTCCAGTAGATTGCACAATTTGAGTCTTTTTTTTCCCCCAGTGCTGTTAATTGAATCAGGGTCTCATGCATGCTAGGCAAGGACTCTACCACTAAACCTCCAGCCCTAGAGCAGATTTCTTAAAGGACAACACACTCTGAAGCCAAACAAGAATTTCTACACCTGAAAGTTCCACATTTTAAAAATTGACATTCTCTTTGGAATACTTCTTTATTTTTCTCCCTTGATTTTTTTTTTTTTTGAGACAGGGTCTCTCTTTGTAGTTCAGGCTGGCTCTGAGCTCACTATGTAGCCCAGGCAAGCCTCGAACTCAGCAATCCTCCTGACTCTGCCTCCCGAGTGCTGAGATTACAGGTGTGAGCCACCACGCCCGGCTCTCCCTTGATTTTATTTGTATCATGCCATAGCACTGGCTCATGTTAATAAAAGCAGTGTGAGACAAATGAGGCCTGTGAAGGAGAAACTGGAACTTAAATCTAAATAGCATTATTTCACAAAGCAATGGAGAAGTGAAAATAGCACTGTCAAACTCCATGTTTCCTCTTTGGTGGAGGTTTCTGGGTAAAACATTCTCCATCTCTGTCTCCAAATGACTACATTAAATCTTCCTTCCAACCTGTCCCTTTCTGAGTAAACCTCAAGGAAATGTATATTTTAAATTTCACAGTCAAAAGCTAGCCTTTATAAGCAACTTCTTTCTATTTGGAGTAATCATATTTACAATAAAACAATGGTGAAATCTTTGAAATTCCTGAGGATCAAAAGAAAAATACTTTAGGCTAATAAAAGTACTTTTCAAGATGAATTATTTCCAAGACAAATTTTAAATCTACAAGTCCCTTTACTTTCACATTTAGTAGAAATCATTTGAATTGGTTTTAAAGGTTTTAGAAGAAAAACAATTTCTTTTTGGTTTCTTGACACAGGGTCTCATATGGAGTCTTGGCAATCCTCTTTCCTCAACTTGACTCGTCCTAGGTTATATTGGGCTTGAAACTTTTCCTCTCAACTCCCCTGAAGGAATTACCATGCTGTAAATGATGATGTAATGTTCCTTTTGAAGGCTTATTATCACAAATTCCCATGAAGTACTGAGATTATATAGAAATTCAAATCCAGTAGGCAGAGGTGCTTATTGTGCACATATCATGTCAAGCAAACTTACAGATCTGTATTTTTCTGTAAGATCTTTTAGATTTTATGTACTCTTGCCACTTAGCATGGGGAAAAACACAAGAGAAAAGAAAGATAACTGTATGGGATAGTGAGTGACTGCAATAATCATCTCACTATGTATCGTGGGGTAAATACACTCAGAAAAAATGATCTTTGACAAAAATAGAAACTAGAAAAAAATTTAAATTAAAAAATGTGACTTGAAAATAGAAAGACTACCAGGCAAAAGGAATGGGATGGGATATAGAAGGGAAGGTGGACATGATCCAAGCATTATATAGGCACATATGCATGGAAATGGCACAGTGAAGCCCATTAATTTGTACAATTAATATGTATTAATAATTTTAATTTTAAGAAAAAATGTTAAAACAGTGGCCCTTTAATACGATAGTGCTTGTCCAACATTAAATGCTGTTAAGGCCCAGATTAGCAGATCTGGAACACAGCCTGACACTGTACACAACTCGAAGCTCCCAGGGTATGAACTACTACTCATCTGTAGAGGAGCCCACTTAGACTACTGAGGTTAATCCAGATACTTTTTCATGCTGTTACTACATTTCTTTTTGTTGTGGTCACAGTAGTGGTGGTATTTTTGGTTTTTATTTATTCAGGCTTTTTTCTTCCTATTCCTGAGGATCGAACACAGGGTCTTCACAATGAGATACATCCACCCTGATTTTTTTTTTTTTTTTCCGAGGCAGGGTCTCTCTAGTACTGAAGAAAAAAAAAAATCCTAACATTCAACTCCGAGCTTCAAAGGGCTAAGTTTGGTGAGTCCTATGTGTTTCTAACCAGGAAAAACAATAGTGCAGCAGACAGGAAGTTAGTATTTAATACTGGTAGTCCCTTCTTCCCATTTTATCATAAAAGGAAAAGGTGGAATTTTAGAGTGTAGTCTCTTCAGACAAGTTTCACTTCTTCACTGTGATTCCCATAAACTGCTTTCTATTTGCATTCCAAGGTAACCCATTAACCTATTCTTGTATCTCTTTACTTCCTTATCATTCTTAAGGAAATGATGCTGTATTTATACTGGTTTTATTGTAAGTATAAGACAAACTTAATGAGTACCCACTGCAGCTAACATACTGTAGGTTCACCACCCCTGTCAAAGGGCAGTAATTTTCAACCTTGAATGTACATTAATATCAACTGGAGAGTTTGCTTTAAAATGTATGTAGTATATGTATTTATGCCCAGATTCCAAGACCAGAGATTCTGACTGAACTTAACTAGCATTGCTGTTTGTTTTTACGGTTCTAGAGATTCTTAAAATCTCATGTTTTAGATATAAAATGTCTCACAAAGACTTGTGTATTGAGCACGCTAACTTCACTAAAGGATTAATCCATTGATGAATTCTTGGTCAGGCAGTTATTAGGCGGTGGGGTCCAGTTGCAAGAAGTAGGTTACTGTGGGCATGCCTTTGAAGGGTGTAATGTGTTTCCATCTGTCTGTCTGTCCTCTCTCTTTCTTCCTTCCTCCCTCTTTCCCTCTCTCTCCCTCGCCCTCTCCCCCCCTCTCCCTCCCCCCTCCCTCTCTCTCACTCTTCCCCTGCTCCCTCTGTCCTGACTGCCATGAAAGTAGGAGCTTTCCTCTGCCATGATGTCTCTGCTTTGGAGCCATCTCACCATCAACTGAAACCTCTGAAACTGTAAGCCAAAGTAAACCTGTCTTTTAAGTTCTGGGCATCAAGTATTTGGTCCCAGTAACAGAAAGGTGACTAATACAAGGCCCCCGTAGTTTCTAGTGATGAACCATTCTAGTGTCAGAAATAAGGCTCTAAAGCAGCAATTCTCAAGCTGTTGACCATCACACATGTAAAAGTTCAGGAGAACATAAAAAATGTTTTATATGGGACATATTCATATTTTTCATAAAAGAAATTAAAGCAAGACAAATTTTATACATTTGTTGACTCATTCTGTTAGTCCACTTTCCCAACACTGAGATACAATACTGGATACCAAAACCTAAAAGAAGAAAGATTTAATTTGGCCCATGATTTCAGGAGATTCAGTCTATGGTCAGCTAGCTTCAAGACAGAAATATTATGGTTGAAGGGTCTAGGAAAGCAAAGCTCCTTCATTCATGGGTGTTTTAGTTACTTTTCTTGTTGCTGAGACAAAATATCTAACAAACTTAAAAGAAGAAAGGGTTATTTAGCTCACAGTTTATAAAGGTTTCAATTCATAGTTTGCTGGCTCCAAGGTAGCATGGCATGGCAGAGTGGCACTGCAGAGGAGAAAACAGTTCGTGGTAGGCAGAAGGTAGAAAAGCAAGGAACTGGCAAACCCACACCACAGCTCTTTCTGTCCCTGATATCTTAAGCAGGCTACCAATAGGTAGGCAGTATTCACACACTCTTAATCCTAGCATTACATCATGAATTAAGCCCAGCAATACTTCCTTGATCCCAGCAGCACAAACTCTAGATACAGCCACCTCTAAAAAGCCCTACCTATGACTGCATGAGGGCTTGGGGGTGCATTTAGAAATATGCTATAACAATGGAAGACAGGGAGCAGAGTGAGTGAACAGTGACAGAGTTAAAGGGGCCAGGAGGCAGATATAAACCTTAATGCCATTATTCCATGACCTAACCAGCCACACCTAGAAGTGTTCCACCAATCCCAACTGTGAGTCTCAAAATCAATATAAAATTCCATCCTGACTACCATATTCATTTAAAATTCACAATATGCCAGGTGTGGTGGCTCATACCTGTAATCCCAGCACTTGGTAGGCAGAGACAGAAGGATTGCTAAATTCAAAGCTTGCCTAGGCTACATAGTGAGCTCAGAGCCAGCCTGAACTACAAAGCAAGACCCTGTCTCAAAAAAAAAAAAAAATTTCACAATAATAGGGCTGGGAATTTAGTTCAGTAGTTCCAGTGTCTGCCTGGCAAGTGCAAGGTCCCAAATTCTATTCCTGGTACCACACACCACAATGCCGGGTATGGTGGCTCATGACTGAAATCCCAGCACTCGGGAGACAGAGGCAGGAGGATTGCTGTGAGTTACAGACTAGCCTGGACTACAAAGTGAGTGCAGGGCCAGCATGAACTACAAAATGAGACAAAGTCTCAAAAAACAAAAAATGATTCACAATAATAGACCTATTATATGGCAATATAAGCAAGGTAGGTTTAATTTTTTTAAAAACTTATTTTCTGGAAACAAAGCTCTTGTATATAGGGAAGGGAGTGGGCTTAAAGGGAAGAGGATAATGGGGGAAAAGGCAGGATGTATCATGTACAGTTGCAAATCCCTAAGATGAGTGTATTTATGTATGTATAAAATGTACCAATAAATATTTTGTTATAAAAAATTTTTAAAAATCATTTTTTTTAAAAAATAGAATGGCATTGTTTTCCAGTTTTAGGATGCTGTTTATGTAATGACCTATAGTAGACAGATAAATTCTGCATTTAATCTAGAAGATACATTGTTTGGTTACAGACTTCAGCTTGAATTTTGTCCTTAAAGGTGTAGCCTCACCAAGACTGTTGAGAGCAATCTTATTTGGGAAAATTAATTAGACAATTGGGACAACTGGCTGAGCTTTCCTGCCTGAAGACCAGCTGACATATCTGGACCTGAGGACTTGACTCTTTATCTTCACCTCTGGGAACAACAAAGGCACCAATCGTCCCACATGCTGTGATACTCCAGGGCACAACTACACTGGGACCTTCATCTAGGTATTACTTACTGTTCTGATGTGCCAAACATGCTGTGCTCTGAGTGATGTTATATTTGTTACTCCTGATGTCTCAAAACCTCTGCCTTCTGAGTGACCACTAACATTGCTGGCTCCGGAGGTAATGAATAAAAGGTATAGCAAGTTCAGATCTGTAGTCTTTGCTGCCCAGAGTAACACGGATAAATCCCAAACTCAGCTTCTTCTCTAAATCTCATTTCTGCCTATTTATTAATTATTTTGCCTTGTGCTGTTGAACTCAGAAGAGATTAGAACTTAACTGCAAAGGTTCTAGTTATGTTCCCTTCCCCTGTTCACTACAACAGATAAAAGTTGGAAGGGGAAATATTATTTGTTCACATATGTGTTTGTTTACAGCACTAGAAATTGAACTCAGGGTCTTTACACTGAGCTATACACTCAGCCTTTTTCTATTTTTGGTTTGAGACAGGATCTCCTTCAGTTACTAAATTGCCTCGGCTAGATTCAAATTCATGACCCTCTTACCTCATCCTCCCAGAGTTATGGGATTACAAACATGTGCTACTAGGTCCAAATAACTTTTGATATCATATAATATGAAATATGTCACATTATAAAAGAAAGGAAGGAAGGGACCAAGAGACAGAGGTAATGAGAGAAGAAGGGGACTTAAAATTAATTAAGGTATGTTATGTACATGTGCCAACTCTGCATGATAAATGTAATTATTATATATTACAATTATGCACTAATAAAAATTAAAATTAAATAAAAAGCTGAATTATTCAGAGAACCAGTATTTTGTCAAATGATCAATGCATGATGTAAATTCTTACATGGGTAGAAGAGGAATTCACATTATAAGTTAAGAGTAATAGAGTCTAATGTAACAGAATATGAAAATATCATTGATAGTTCTACATTAGAAGCAACCTAAAACTGGGCACAGTGACACATGCACTCAGGAAGTGGAGGCAGGAGTATCACTGAGAGTTCAAGGCTAGCCTGAACTACATAATGATACTTATCTCAAAAAAAAAAAACAAAAAACAACCTTTAAGAAAGTACCACTTGTTATGTTTTGGTGCTGTATTAAAGATTATTCACAAGGGCCGGAGGGTTAGCTCAGTGGTTCCGGCGCCTGCCTCGCAAGCGCAAGGTCCTGAGTTCGATCCCCGGTAACCACATACAATGCTGGGCGTGGAGACTCACGCCCACCAACAATCAACGCCGCATACCACAATGCCGGACGTGGTGGCTCACGCCTGTAATCCCAGCACTCGGGAGGCAGAGACAGGAGGATTGCT